>NW_021025704.1:297681-309507 GCF_004153795.1 Camellia sinensis
CTGAAAAAGTCAAAGAAAAGTACACTTCCGTCGCCGAAATTTGCTCCGGGAACTTCAGCTTCAGATCTGAATGTGTCTCATCTCAATTCATCAAAATCAAAGTTGTATCCTTTTTGATGAGTTTGTAGCCTTCCAAAGGAAGTGGATCCGGAGGCCGTGATTGAGTCGGCCTTCGCCGAAAACGAACGCATTTCCGTACTCGTTATTTCAATGACAACGGGCACCCTGATTTCTGCTCGCTTCTGCACATCGTGCACATAACTGCATTCTGCAGAGCATACTCACAATTTTTTTATGCACATTTCTTGATATTGCATACCTCTATGTTGAGCAATGCATTGTCACTGCATGTCACTCTTGCATTGGCGATGCGTTCACTGCGCTCGGCACTGCGTGTGTCAGACTTCCATAAAGAATCACATTGGAATATATGTTGGTAGCATATTGGTATTGTTGCATTTCTCCCTTTTGTAGGCCGATATTGTAATGTACGTGTTCAATTGAGGCTGGTGCGACGCAGAACCGAATCGCGCAGGTATCGTATCTTCCTTCTGTGTGAGATGTGGCGAGGATTGGAAATAATTCTCCGCAATTCTTACTGGCATGAAATGTAGTTGTTGCTTGCATTCTTGCCTAAAAATGTGCATCCTATTTTGTGAAATACTTGCTCATTCAGCTTGCTGCATTTGCATGACTCATTGAGTTATGTCTGGCTTCTTGCATATCGCTTTGCATTTTGCCCCCGCCTGCCTGCGGGCCTGCCTACGGGCAATCTCGGTCTATCTGGTCCCTGTTGTCTAAGCTCTTTCGGCCTTGTCAAATGGTCGTCTCTGGCTTTTGACATTTACCTCTCGTCAACCTGTGACTTCCGAGTTTCTGTCAAGAGGGCAACTGTAAGACACCCCCATTTTGGACCCGAACCTTAAACCAGACGTCACCGATTGAGTGCTTGGTGATATTACAATAATGTGCTCGTTTCAAGAATTTCAGAGTCGCGCCGTGAGCCTACTCCGGCTTCCTAACCCTCTTTTGTGCTTTGCCTCCGGTTTGCGAACCAGGCTTCGATTTTCGTTTGGTTCCTTTTACTGAGGGGAGGGAGAGGTCCCGTAGACCCATCTCTCAGTGGCCCCGTAGCTACATTTTGTGGCCGCAGGCCATTTTGCTTCATTCCGGAGTCCCGGTTCCGCACGATTTCAGAGCGTCAGGGCCGTGTGCCCTCGGTCGGGACTGCCTACCATTCCGTTTGTTCTGATTTTTGCATAACTTTCCTTTTTACTCCCTTTGAGGACATGGGTCTGAGAAACCCACTTCGGCCGAATGCCACTTTCGGTGCTTAACAGCCATTTTCGGGACTCGAACTGCGCGTTTGGCCCCCGAACATTCGTTTTGCAAACGGTTTTCGTTCATTTTTGGCAAGGTACCTCTGTTAATCAACTGGGAAGGTCACTGAAGGGTGGGAGGCCAGTATTGTTGCAGCAACCAGTTATATATCCTCCGACGCCCTCCGACGCCCGTTTTCACACTTCCGGGCTAATGTTGAACACTTGGGGCCACTTTCTTGAACTTTGAACCACATATTGGTGAGTACACACACATGGGAGGACCCTAAAAAGTTGGTGGCCGGCCACTAATGTTACTTGACCTTTTTGAACCCCTCCCTTCCGGGTGATGTTGAACACCTGGGCCCACTTTCTTGAACTTTGAACCACATACTTGTGAGTACACACATGGAGGACCCTAAAAAGTTGGTGGCCGGCCACTAATGTGCTTGACCCTTTTGAACCCCTCCTTCCGAGCCAATGTGAACACCCTCGAGCCACGTTCTTGACTTTTAACCACAGGGTTGTGTTGAGGACACATGGGAGGACACCATCATGTGGTGGCCGCCACTAAACCAGCTTGACCCTTTTGACCCCTAGCCGCCGGCTAGGGATGTGGCTGGCCGGCCACTGCAACAAAAATACTTGGCCGCCATGACTCCTCACACTGTTCACTTTACAGCTGTATAGCTTTATCCCCAGAAAATATCTATATCCGGGGATATTTTGTGGGGGAAATCTTGCCTCCTTTTCCCCCACCTTTTGCCCCTCTTTTTGGTCCATATAACCAAAGGCCAACCCTTGTATTAGGGGTTAGAGAAATTGCCTTCAAGCATAATACATTCAAACCTCCCTCTATCTCTCTCATTTCCTCAAAAACATCCAAGTTCTATAACTTCATTCCTTCATCACCACCAAGCAACCACCATCACCACTCCATTCTCAGCAACAAGGAGGGCCTCTCAAAGGCTAAAGGTGCTGCAACTTGGTCCAACAAGCAACAAAAAGACTGTCTCCAAGGGTGAGTTGCCATTCCCCTCTTTTTGAGCTTTCTTTGCAACATTTCTTAGCCATCTATGCTTTTGCTTTGACTCCGGCCATAACTGAAAGTGCCTTATTTTGAGCTCATTTTCATGTCTCATTAAGGGCCCAATCCTGTTTGAGCCCTCCATCTTGCACTTGCTTCATATCCCTCTAAAATGTCATTTTCTTGCATGATATTTTAGCTGTGTATGATTTGTTTTGGAGCATGTTGTAAACTGATAAAGGCTTATTTGAGCCCCTCTTCAACATTGAAGAAGGGCTCAAACACTTTTTGGGACTTCCATGTTGTACTTGCCTTTATACTCCCTTTTTGGTCCCAATTTGCATGCTTTGGCAGCCTATTGTGCTTTGGTTTTTGGCCATTTTACAGCACTGAAAATAGTCTCATTTTGGTCCATTCTTCATGTTTCATTTAGGGCCTTTCATGGTTTGGGACGCTCCATATGCCACTTCATGTTATATCTCTCTTTTTGGTCCCATTCTTGCAGTTTTGTTAGCCTATCATGCTTTTGTTTTTGCCATTTTACAGTTCTAAAAATAGTCTTATTTTGGCCCATTTCTTCATGTTTCATTCAGGGTCTTTGGCCGTTTGTGGAAATATTTTGTATACTTTGCGTTATAGCCACTTTTGAGCCTCATTTTGCATTGCATTTTCTAGCATGTTTGTATACTGTTTTGGAGTTTTTACAGTTCTTCAATAGTCATATTTTTGGTCCCTCTTCAATGTTGTAGAAGGGAAATTTTCAGTTTGGGCTTTGCATATACGACTTGCCTCTTTGGCCACCTTTTGGCCCTTTTTCTTGCATGGGAGTGCAGCCATACCTGTGTTTGTTTTTGGGGTTTTTACAGTTCTGGAAAACATCATATTTGGGCCCTCTCTTCAACTTTGTTGAAGGGCCCTAACCTGTTCGAGGACATCAGCTATGAGTTTGCTTCTTATCCATTTTAGGCGCCATTTCTTGCATGCTAGTTTTGCCCTATCTTGGTTGCTGTTTTGGCCATGTTTTGTACTAGTAAAATGCTTATTTTGGGGCTGCCTTGCTTCTGTCTTTTCATTCCACATGCCAATTATGCATGTTTGGTATAGCTATAGGCCATTCTCGGTGCCTAATTTTGCATTTCGGAGAAATTCCATGCATCGGTGTGATTTCCGCCTCATTTCGGGCTGTTTTCCCCCATATTTCAGTGCAAATAAATTCCATGTGCATTCTACATGCCATTTCCATGCCATTGCATTGCGTATGTCATCGCCTCGTTTGCGTGCCCGTGTGCACGCATTTCGAGGCACTTCTTTCATCCATCGGCTTCTTATGTGAGTGTGGCTGAGGCTCTCTCACCTTAGTATAAGTCCATGTTACATTTTCCATGCCATTTTAGCCATATTGCATTGCGTTGCCATCGCCTGGTTTACGTGCCCGTAATGCACGCTTTCGAGGCATCTCATTTTCATAGCAAGTGTCATGCTAGGTTGTATCTTAGATCGCATTCTGTCATTTCCTCAGTTTGCGTGCCCGTGTGCACGCACTTCAAGGCACTCTCATTTCACACAGCATTGTGCATGTTAGCCTGTATCTGTTTGCATTCCATGCATGTCATGCATATTGCAATCGTGTTCGGTAAGAGTTAGCCGCGGCACGGGAAACGAGGTGCATTTCGTACTCCGAGTGACGGAATGTATCTCAATTCCCAGTCACCGACACTCCGAATCATCCATGATGGAAGTAAGGTTTTAGCTGTGTTTTTCGTGTGCATTCAATCCTATATTTGAATTGTGCATTTCAGACTCCTCGGCATCATGCCTTGGTATGCGTGATTGGTGGCACGAGGATCGAAACATGCATATATCTGTGAAAATACATTGCTATGCCCCTTTCCTGCTCTCTGTTGCAGCAAATGAAGAATCAGCAATTTTTCGGGGACTTGGCGCGTTTTCCAAGGATAATGTAAAAGAGGCCTAATTGGGGCATCCGGTGGATTTACGCGCAAGGCAGCCCAAACATACATCATCCATCAGAAGCAAGGCAATCCCGGGCTTCACGCCAGTTTTAAGCAGCTTTCTTAGTTAATTTTGATTATTTAATTAGGAATTGGTATATTATTGGACTGTAATATTCTTTTATTTGGGACTGTAATATTTATTCGGACCCTTCGAGCGAGGGCATAATTGTAATAAGGTGTGCGTGTGTGTGTTGTATGTCTTCCACCCCACGTCCTTTCTCCCTTTTATTTATCCGTTCTATGATGGTTAGATTAGGGCTATTTCAATTAGTATACAGTATGACAGCATGTTTGCATCATTCATTTGTTTTGCATGCACCGGGCTTCGGCGCATCATACTAACTGCATTGTATTTTCTCAAATCTAAATTGGAATAACATAAAGTTGTAGCATCTCATATGCCATGTTTAGAATAGCCGAGCCTGCTATAGTTTTGCATTCTTTGCAGTGTTTGCATTAGGCATTCTGTATACTTAGGATTCATGCATGATTTCTAATGAAGTTTCTGTTTTGGCTTGGAGTACTCGGTAAGCTTTATGCTTTAAGCATCCTTGCATACATGTGAGTGACTGCCATGATAGCAATGCTATACCATGAGGCTATGTATTACATGATATATCTGCCTGAATGCCTGTGGGTGAAGGTTGGGTTACTTAAATTGGAATAAATCATCAAATGTTTCAAGCCTACCTGCGGGTAGCAAACCATTTTCAAAAAAGCGAACATGAAATGTTTTGTTCCAATTCAGGCGATCCAGTCTATACTTGTATTGTGCCGCATCACATAGTAACCTAGGCTAATAACCGGAATAAGAACTCACAATGTTTTCAAAAATAGATATCATGGTTAGTAGAGGCCGATCTTTGATCGGGCGAGCGGGGGTGCTCACGAAGTGACCTTCCCAATCGTACCCAAGTCCCGAGCCGAGGCAACTTTGGTGATGACGGACACGTGGCCTTTTGGCACGAGTCAGGGTTTCCTAAATTTCCCAAATATAAATATTTAGGTGGCGACTCTGTATCTGGCAAAGCAGTCCAATGTTTGGCACTTCTTTCAAAAATCTGTTTTCTTAAAACGATTTGCCGGATTTGGAACTCTTTGGTTCAGACTTAGAACCATGACTACAAATCGAGTCTGAGCTGTAGCGAGGTCCCCCGCGGGGCTTGTTACACTTACTCCTTTATCGGGGAGTGAGAGCCATGAGAAACTGAACCAAGCGATGTTGGTCACGGTAAGTAGTAAACAAGGTAGCATCCTTAGTACAATCCCATGGAGGTTCAGAAAGAGCGAGTTGATCCCAAACATAATACATTTGGGACAAGAAGTCATTAATGGTCTGAGTTGGTTCTTGGCGCATACGGTGAAGGTGACTCAGAAGCTGATATTGGTGAGCAAGGCCAGTAGTCTGATAGCGTTCTTGTAAAAAATCCCAGATGTCCTTGGCGGGAGAGGAAGCAGAGTCAAGTTGGAACCGACCAAACTGAAGGCTGATAGATGTAATAGAAGTATTGCGAAACCAGGTAATGATCTGATAGTTTTTACTATCACAATCCTCCAGACGGTCGACATATTTGGCAGCGGAGTCCGTGGTGGCAGCGGATTCGGTGGTTGCTTGGATGGGTTTGCACACATCCCCAGTGATGATGCGCCAAAGTTTCTTTCCTTTGAGAAACCCAGACATAGCTTGTGCCCATAAGATATAGTTAGTCCCGTGGTTAGAGGAGTCGAGGCGATCGATGAGGGCAAAATTGTACTTTCGAGGTAGAATTTAAAAAATCCGAGGGTACCAGTGAATTCAGAGGGTCGAAATCAGTGGGAAAGGAGTGAACTGACCAAAAAATAGGACCAGAAAGGCACTAAATTGGCTTGTCAAAGTGAGTGGAGTGGTCTGGTCAACAAATCCGATCAAACAGGATGATGTCACGGGCGACAGTGATGATGTCACAGGCGCGGCGCACGTTAGCAGAGAAGTGCGCGGCGCACAATAGCAGAGGAGAGCAGGTGGCGCACGAAAGCAACTAGGGCTGACGTCGGCTGACGTCAGAAACACGCGGCTCACGTTAGCAGAGGAGGCCGCGGCACACAGTAGCACGGGACAGTGTAAGAGGTGCGTAGAGCGCGTCTGAGAACAAGGAGGCGCGTGGCCTTAAGTTCTGGCGGCGCGTGGAGGCGCGTGGAACGTCGGCTGGTGATGAATTTGGTGGCGTTGGATTCGTCGTGAGGAGACGAAGGTACTGGTGTGGTCCAATATGGAAGGCAGATAAGGTCGAGATATGCAACAATCTGTCAAAATGTGATGCAGACGAGAGACACAACAATCTGCGAAGAAGAAAAAAAATGTAGTGCAGCGGAAGAAGAGACTAGGCAAAACACCTGTGCTCTGATACCATGTGAGATATGTAAGATATCTGAATGAATGTTGTAATTTCTATATCTGTTGGTTACAAGAGTGATGCTGATTTATAGAGAAAGCACCGAAAGGAGAAGACATAATAATGAAAGTGTGTGAGTGGTGTTTGGTCTTTACAACCAAAAGAAGAAGAGAATCCTATGCTTTCTTTGTCCTATAATATATTATACTATATACATTATACATTACATTATACATTAACAGATATAAATAACACTAAACATGTATATTGATGAAAAATTTCATCAACAATCATTAGAACTAGTGGTATGGAAAACATTTGAGCATCTACTGTTGCTGGGGTTTCTCCATTTTGGAAAGGGTTTTGTCATGGGACGAAACATATTATTCACGGCCTTGAAGTTAACTGCTATCCTCATTGGGTTAAGAATCTTAGTTTTGTTCACTTCCACATTTGACCCAAGTCTTCTTCTGAAAGTGTTATTCCCTTTTGAGGCCATGATTGATGTCAATTGAGATTTTGACTACTCAACTTAGTGCTTTGAAACTCTTTTCATTCTGCTGTGAGCTAGCTCTATAACTGTTCTCTCTCTCTTTGTGACTGATTATTATTTATTTGTGCTATGTAATTTTTTTTCTATAATTTTATGTATTCTTGCAGTCGATGGAGAAGAACAAGGCTGGATGGATGACCCTGTTTGAGCCTTTCCCATTTTTTGAAGTATACGGAAATTATTTGCAGATAGATATATAGCAGCTAAGAATGATGATGACTTGAGGAAATGGAAAGGCTGGGTTGGGTCTCGGATTCGCCAGCTTACTCTGAAGGTGACACCATCTTTCTCTTTTCTTATTTTGTCATCAGCACTAAAATTTTCTTGAAGCTCTATGCTCATGTTGGCATTCAATTAATTCAGATTGAGAGGGACCCAAAAAGCATGCTTCAGTGCCACCCACACCCTGGTGAATTTTCTGATAAATCCAGACCGTTTCATTATTGTTATTTCATGGGTCTGTGGCGGAAAACAAGCACTAATGCTCAGGAAGGTGAACAATTCGATTTGAGGTTGACTCTGGAGGAATTTAAGCGCTGTGTGTTAATGTACATCTCCTGGAGTCCTGGAATGTGGATCCATGTATGCCATGTAAGACGTAAGAACATTCCTCCTTTTGTATTCGGCCACCCCAACTTACAAAAGTAGCTGGAGAGACTCTTTCTACTGCAAAAACAAAGCATGGAGGCAAGTGGCAGCAGCCTCTTAAGGTGTACAAGAGACGAGGAAGAGATGCCTCTAAGGCCTAAGCTTTGATTTGGCATGCATTGGATGATGAACACCTTATTTGGGACCGTGCCTAGTTATGTTTTAGGCTTATGAGTCATGTTTTATTATTATTATTTTAGTTTAGGGTATTTCGGTAATTTCATAATTTGTAGACATAGGTTATACGGATTGCTCATGGGTCGTCTTGTGGGTCAAGTTATTAGATTTTATTTATGTTCCTTATTTAGTCTTAAATTAGTTTTGGAAGTCCAAACTATTATACTAGTTTCCTTTTTTGGTTCTAATTGGTTTAGGAAGTCTCTTAGTTCTATATAAAGCCATGTAATGCTTTTAATTATATAGACTTGATATTTCAGAGAATTTAGAGCTTTTAAAGCTTCTTTATGGATTGTGTGATGCAATCAAACCCTAAGTGTGATGCCTAAGGAGTTGTAGGAGTGATTCCTAGACTTATCTTCTTCTTCTCTTTCTTTCCCTCTTTTATTTTCTACACTTTAAACAGCCTAAACAATGTTCACGGGTACTTTCACCGCCCAGAACAGCTCTTACAGTGCTGTCTTGCATCAATTTTGATATCAGAGCAAGGATTCAAACTTGTCTACACGATCGGGGAAACCTTTTAGAGGAAGATTGATTGAAAATCAATGTGATGAGATCCTTATAAAAATTCTGGAGCAACTTGATCATTGCAATCTTTGTATTAGTGCTTTGGAGGGCCAAACAACTCAAGCTAATGGCGCTACAACAACCGAAGAATAAGGAGAAAACTCTGAAATTGATAATCATGGCGAGAATGGTGAGAATCAAAGTGAACAAGAAGCAGACCAGTGTGATTAAGATGGAGGTTCTAGATTTTGAAGGCAAGGTTGATCCTACAGTGTTCTCAGATTGGCTTGCATCCATTGAGGAGTATTTTGAATGGTATGATATGACGGATGAACGAAGAGTGAGATTTGCTAAGATGAAACTTGTGAGATTGGCAAAAGTATGGTGGACTGGTGTGGAAGGAGATATCAGAAGAATGGGGCAACCACCAATAGGCACATGGCAAGAGATGAAAGCCAAGCTTCGAGAAAAATACATGCCGTTGAATTATCACGAAAAGTTGTGTGACCAACTTTGTTACTCTAAAACGGGGCAGCATGTCAGTAGTAGTATATATGCAAAGATTTGATGAACTTAAGACTAGAAGTCAAATTCTGGAATATCCACGTCACACCCTTGCTCGATTTAAGTCTGGTTTGAGGACTGACATACAACGAGAATTGCTTCGTGAACCCTTATATAGTATGGAGCATGCATTCTAAGTGACACCTGATATAGAAGAATACTTGAGTTACTCAATTACTAAGAAATTTGGGTCTCAAGCAGGGGAGATAACATTTAGAAGGTTCACTGATGCAAATAAAAGCACAAAAACAGCACCTTTGCAGCCACTAAATCGACCAAACATATCCAAAGCCTCATCTTCTAGTGTTGTTGATCATAGAAATCAAGGTACTGTGACTGTGAAGCCAAGTGGGAGGGATAAAAGCACTACTTGTTTTAAGTGTGGTGAGTCTGGGCACATGGCTTATCAATGTCCAAGGAAGAATACCCTCCATATTGCAATCGAAGAGGACATAGAGCAACTGCCAGAATATGACCAATCACAGGAATATGTCAACGATGGGGATCAAGGTTTTAAAAAGCGGCCGCAATCGTTACGTAATGCCGTTACGTAACGGTTGTGGTAATTACCGCCACCCGTTACGGTCACTTTTGTAGTGTGATTGAGATTCATAGGTGTGCTGGCCGTAGCGGTTGCTATAGCGGTCGTAACGGTGCCGTAATGGCTTGTACGCACCGTTACGTAACAGTTCTGAATTGCTTCTTTCGAAAAAACACAAAAAAAAGAAGTTGAAAATGGGAAAAGAAAGAAAGAGAGAGAGAGAGAGAGAGGAGAGAAGATGAAGAACATGTTATTGATTTGTTGAAGCTCTAAGACCTATGCTATTCTATTCAGCTACTATCACTCAACTATTTTGTTTGTGTGTGTCTATCTATATATTGTTTAATAATAATAATAATAATAATAATAATAATAATAATAATAATAATAATAAGTGTGGTCATTATCTATTTTGACACAAGAATGAAATGTAGTGCTTCAAAGTTATGAATTAGTCCTTTTAGAGACGGACTTGAAAAGGAAGTTAGACAGAGTCAAACTACAGGGTTTAAGTACAGTGCGAACCTCTTTGTGCCCTATGAGCCAATATTAGGTTTCATTACATCTAAGTAACCCTCTCCTAACGTCCTCGGGTACAGATATGTGATCAAAAGGCTACATAAAAATAAAGGAATGAATAAAAACAAGTCATGAAAATTTTTCCGCCAATCGCTCAATAAATTTCTGTGTTCGGATCTTTATATTCTTCTATTTCTTCGAAAGTTGATTGCATAAGTAGATTCTTCACTTTTCCATAATAATGCCTGTTTTCATGCCTTTCGCTTCGAGAGTCTGCCTCTTCCCTTCGATTTTGTTCATCGCGAATACCAACATCATTTCTGCCAGTCCGCAGAATTCTTTAGCCTGTGGCACTCTAGGTGAAATCACACTCGAGACACGCTTCGATAAAATTCCCTACATGCTCATTGGGCCATGAATTACGGGTACTCAGTATGAAACCATAGTCCGCTCTACTTTATAGGTACTAGGGATTTGGGATATGGGATGCTCGTAGTGAGTAATCTTGTATCGCCTGAGCACACTGGGTAGGGCAGTACTGGGGACACTGGGAGAGCCAAAGAGAACGAGATATGGGATTCTTCCGCTTGAGCATATGGGTGAGGACATGACCCTAGTAAGGATATCAACCCGATTTCTGCGAGCTCGCTTTCTTTAAGGGACTTTAAGATATCATCCTCGAGAACGAAATGGAAGGGGCTTGCCAGGTGGGAACTGCGGGCAAGAAAGCTCTGCAACGCAGGCAAGATTAGCTTCAGCTTTCGAACTTTGGTGGCACCTGGAGATGGGGGAGACACAGGAATAAAGCGTGACAAAGACTGAATTGTCCACATTCTTGATTAGGCAAATCTAGTGTTTCAGATAACCCCAGAACAGAACGGGATGCGTAAGGGAAGCGATAAAAGATTAGCTGTGCTTCCAGACAAGACGAAGAGGAGAGAAAGAAGCACAATGGCTAGTGTGGTAAACCTCATGGGCGCGTCAGAGCAATGCGGCAGATGATACAATTATTCTGCATAAGAAGCATGGAATAGTCTTCGAACGACTGACGTGAAGGTGCTGAGCACAAACTTGCAGCTGCGCGGAAAGTAGGACACAAATAAGCATTAATGTATCAAGTCTGTTACACACATTCACTCAAGACACACATATCCTTCGCCGCCTTTAGGTATGGCCTCCTACTCAATAAACCTGATAGGAGGGAATCTGCATTTAAGTCTCACCTGTTCCTTGGCTCTCTGTTCTCTTGGAGAGACGGTTGTCGCCTGTGTCCGAGATGACGTTTACCCCATCTATATTGTTCAGACTATGGCGATCACGGTTTCTGTATTGTGGTAGTGTCTCCTTATCAATGATCAAGGTCAATTGTCTGCCACTCCGAGTGGAGAGCGATCTTCACCACTCAATTACTTTTCTGCTGTCGTTGCCTGGCGCATCTCATTCTTAACCTTCGTTTCCCACAGACGGCGCCAATCGATGTGTGGGTGAAAATCTGACCATCACGCTGCTTTGCTTAGTGTAAACTGGAGGAGCACAGGCAGAATAGATGCTTCCAGCAACCTGAAACAAAAGAAAAGGCTC
>NW_021025704.1:341917-354006 GCF_004153795.1 Camellia sinensis
ACGGTAATTAAACTGTTGGACTCTCTTTGTAGGGACTGCTCCTTTTTTCCCTTTTGATGGCTTGGTTTTTGTTTTGGGAGTTGATTGGCTTTCTTGGAGATTTCTTTTTTTGGTTAGAAGAGCTTCTTGTTTTTTTGTTGGCTTTCTTTTGTTTGTTTTTGTTGTGGTTGGAGGTGTGGTTAGTGTTTGTTGGGTGGGTGGGGTCTGTGGTGTAGTTCTTGGGCTTTTTCTTGTAGGTGGTGTGGTTGTTTTATGGGTTTTTTTGGTTGTGGTGGTTGGGTTTTTTGTGGAGGGGGAGATTTTGGTGGCATTTTAGTGGATATAGGAGAAGGACTTTCAAAAGGGGAGATACTTAAATCCCTGAAAGGATTTTTGGGCATATGGGTTTGTTTCTTCCAATATCTTCCAACAACTATGTTTGAAAAAATAAAAGTGACAGCAGGGCATGAATAATATAGTGATAAAACTGTATAATTTTGCAGTTTTATATGAAGTTATATCTATTTGTTGTTAACAGTTACAAAATTGTATAATTCGACAGTTTGATTTGCATTTTATAATAAGTTACCTATTTGTTTTGAGTAGTGATTAAACTGTGTAATTTTGCAGTTTTATTTGCAGTTTGAATAAATTTAGATATGTTGTTTGTAGAGTGATGAATGAAACTGTCTAATGTTTCATTTTTTATAAACAGTATCAACAATAAGAACAGCCCATTGTATTTTGTAAACAACAACAATAACAACGAGAAGATTAAGTATTCAATGAAATGTAGCAACAACACAAAGAAGAAAAGCCAATATTTAACAACAAGAAGAAGCAAGAACAACAAGAACAAGAACAAGGAGTTGAATGTGTAAAAATAGGGATTTATGTGTAAAAATAGTAGATTAGAATGTTTAAAATGGGGGACTAGAATGTTTTGAAACAGGGGATTATATGTAAAAGAGGGTTTATACATTTTGAAGTATGTAAAATGTGTTTTACAAGGGTTTGTTTATGAAAGTGTTATTGAAACGGCATATACGAAATATGAAAGAATAATGTACAAATTTGAATGAAAAATAATAAGTGAAGAGAGATGCTACTTTTTTTCCCATTTCTGTGAATCGAAAGTCAGGAATTATGAAATTTCTTCAAAGTGGTGATGGTTCTTCGTGTTGTTGAGAGTCGCCGATTGGAGAAGATGAACGGCTTGGTGTTGTGTTGGTAAGAGTCGACGATTGGAAAAGATGAGCGGGTTCATTTTGTGGTTAGGGTAGGGTTTCAGAGGGAGTGGAGTTGAACGGTGGAGAGATGGAGCACTGAGAATGCAGAGTCGAACGGCGGAGATGTGACAGCGTATTGATCAGACTGAGATGATCGTGGGTGAAGGTTGCGCGCGTGTAAATTGGATGATATAGTGTGGGTATTTTCGTTTGATTGATAATTTGAGGACTTAATGGAGTATTAAATTTGTTTTGGGGCTAAATGGGGCATGATATGTTAGGCTTGGACTTTTGGGTCAGTTTCCCATAAATAATTTAATCTTACATTCTCCCACTTGGCCCATATGAGAACTTACGTCAAGATTTAACAAGGTTAACATTAGGCTCGCAATAAACCATATTCAATATTACCTTTAATTGGTCATGATCATAATGCTATAATTAAATAGTTCCCTAATATAAATCATGGTGGTTCTACACCAATAGTGCGATGTAGTCCCTTCCATGTACTATAACACTAGCAACTAGTTTAACATAGCCCTTTAAGTGAAGAGTATAAAGAGGTCCAACAACAATGTCTTTTATGAAAGACTATTCCTGTTGTCATTCATTCATTCTCATATATGTACGTACTCATTTCATAACAGGAAATATGTGACACCCTAAGTGTTTAATTAAATACCACATAAATATTTATAGTTATATATAATTATAGTTGTATGTGATAATATATTATTTAATAAATAAATAGATTAATAATAATAACAATAATAATAAAATAGTTAAGCTATACGTGTTATGTGAATTAATTTACTATTGTGATTATCAAATATGTGATAAAGAGAATTATTTGGGGGCTAAATTAATCACTAATTAGTGTAAGAAGATTAGAAGGTATAGAATTAATTAGCCAAATCAAGTAAAAATCTATTTCAAGATTTGTTGTTAAATGAAAGGATTTGCAAATATTACTAAGGTAGTGAGGTGGAGCCATCTGTACATCTAGGGGTGGTGAGTCATTGCTTAGGGTCATTAAGTAAATGGTGAGTTATCACCCAACTTAGAATATAAATAGGAGGGGGCTGTGATGTTGGTACCAGCAGAAAAAAGAACAAAAAAAAAAAAAAAACCAAGAGAAAAGGGCTGCGGTAGAAGAGTGAGTAAGGGAAAGACTGAAAAATCAAAGGAAATAGTAAGGTTCAATACTAAGGTAAGTTATATCATAGCTTGAGTCACTATAATATATTTTACGTATGTTTTGATTTACTATAATTTATTTTATTCAAGTTATGTTTTATAAATTATATTAATATTTTAATTACGTTCTAAACTCTATTTGTTTAAAATGAAACCCATAGATATGTTTGTTTAAGTTTTAGAAAGTATTTGACAATGACCTTATAAACAATTATATTTTGTAAGTACCACCACGGGAGTCCCACGCCTTGAGGGACTTAAATAACCATTGGCCTTTGTTTGGACACTTTGTGGTCCTCTGTTTGTCATGGATCTACTGACCTCTGTTCTATTCTGTTCTGTATCGTGGTAATGGTTATTTATTTACATAATTTCTGTATTTCAGTTTCTGCCACTTAAATGATTTATTTACCAAATTGAGTTATGTAAATGTTTTGGCCTAACTAACTATCCATGATTATTTTGTATTCCTTATATTCTTGGCATAATATTTCTCACTCTGCTGTGTGCGTATAGTTGTTACCCTTTCAAGTGATGAGATGTAGGGGAAACCCATGACCTCACGTAATGGAACCCGCACAAGTATTGATGTTGAACCACTACTTTGTCTTTCTTTTCTTTTCTTTTCTTTTTTTTAAAAATATTTTTGCTCCTTTTTGTTTCTACTCGAGGCCGGTCACTGAATAATAAAATAATAAAATCCCTATAGATGTATTTTCTCTTATTAAAATAGTAAAATGGAGTAATTTCCTGTTTAATTATTTTTATTTCCGCTTGCGTAGTTTAATTTGCTACGAATAGAATAAGTTAGTAAGTTGCGATTCCAACCCTAAGCCCTTGGGGTTGGGTCGTGACAAAGGTGGTATTAGAGCAATGATTAAAAAAAATGCTATTTTAATTTGATCAGAAAGTTCGAAAAGTTATAAACAAACATAAATAAAACTATATAGCTAAATAAACATAATAAAATAAAATAATAAATATTTACCTACAACGTTAGTCCTTTTGTGTAAAATCTCACGTTTATTCTGGTGATGTAGGAATGTCCGAGATTGACCTTGATGATACGTTTTGGGATGAGCTCGGGGCCATTAATTTAGATGAGATTTTAGCAGAGCATCCCGCCCCCGCCTCACTTGAGGGTTGAGGAGATTCAGAGGATATAATCAAAGGACTGCATCCAGGCCTTGCCCAATTGATGGGTCAGCTAATCTATATACAGGCTGATCTTACCGATACCTTACATTTACTATGAAGGCAGAGCCGTGCCTATACGCGCGGACGTTTTCTTGGGCACACTCGTGTCCTCGGTGTTGCCTTGGGACATGACCCCTCGCACTACAACATAGGCCCTCTATCCCTAGATTTTGTGGCCAGAAAGGGGGAACGTGTACCCGAGG
The DNA here is from genome assembly GCF_004153795.1 of Camellia sinensis. Taxonomy (NCBI): domain Eukaryota; kingdom Viridiplantae; phylum Streptophyta; class Magnoliopsida; order Ericales; family Theaceae; genus Camellia; species Camellia sinensis. Next base: position 345,723 of record NW_021025704.1, read on the forward strand.
ACTATATTTTCACCACTGTCCCTAACCCGCTGGAAATAATTAATATTCAAAATGTTGACTTTAATAATGACTTGTCACATGTCAAGACACTCGGCTGGATTGTCGATCGAGCATTTTTGGGATATATACAGTCCATCCCCATTTTCACAATCCAGGCAGCGTGGATGTGTTTTGGTATAGACCAGTTAGGATGAGAATTTGAGCTTTTTATGCAACACTATTTTTCATGGTTGTTTGGCTTATTTGACCCACAACTCTAGATTTGGTAGAAGAAAACCTTTTTGTATGCTGATCATGATGTGTTCTAATTCCTTTTTGTTGTCTTTTTGTTTTTGTTTACCACAGGGATGAGACATTAACATATTCTGACTTTTGAAACAACAATGTAATATTAATTGTAAAATTAGTAAAGTTGATATTTTATATAGATATAGATTGCGCTACACCTGCTTATATATATGTTGCATTATGAATGTAATGCCTCGTTTATTACTTTGTGGAATGGCCAATAATGGTAACGGAAGCGTGTCATCAGTCAGTGGCACAGAATCGATGGAAAGAATAATGGAAAGAACGGTTACTAACTTTTTGCAAGCCTTGCAGACTAACATCAACAATGGGATGCCAGAACGGCGAGAAGAGCCGGTTACCATAAAACAGTTTTAGGATCTAAAACCCACTACCACATTTACCGGCTACCCAGACCCAATGGTAGTAGACCCTTGGGTTAAAGACATGGAAAATATTTTTCACGCCCTACCCTGTATCGAAAGACAGAAGGTAACTTTCGCCATTTTCACTTTCGAAGACAATGCACATGAATAGTGGCTTCTCACTCTAGAGAAAGAAGAAATTGCGACTTGGGCAAGATTCTTGGAAGTATTTTATGAAAAATACTTCCCAAATTCATTGCGTAAACAGAAGGCATCAGAATTCATACATCTTAAGCAAGGAACTATGACGGTGGCTGAATACGAGAGCAAGTTCACACAACTCGCTCGATTTGTGACATATGTCATCCCCACCGAAACTCGAAAAGAAAGAAAATTTGAAGTAGGATTGGATGCTGAAATTAAAGATAGGCTCGAGGTCTTGAAACTGCCAACCTATGCAGAAGTGGTAGACCGGGCATACATTGCAGAAAAGGGGATTAAAGCCTTGCGTTCCGGGGAACCAAGCCAAAAGAAGCGATTCTGGGAAAGAGACAACAGAGGACCCGGTGTTGCACCTCCTGAAAAGGTGAATACGGGCACAACCAGTTCAGGCCATCAAGGTCCTACCAACCCCTGAGGTGGCACTATTTCAATTTGTCCCACTTGTGGGAAGGCTCATTGGGGACAATACCATCGAGACACGAAAGCATGTTTTAAATGCGGTCAAGTTGGCCACTTGCTGAGGGATTGTCCAAAGCTGACCAATCCTACAGCCAGCCTGTTACCCAAAAGACAACCTAAGAGGGGAGGTGAATTAGGTTTTTACAAATAAAAATAATAATACCCTAATAAAAATTATGACTAGCATAATAGATAAATATAGTTAATGAAATAAAAATAATTAAAACAAGTGTTCTAACAACTATGTCAATTAATGATTTTAGCTCAATAAAAATATGAAATATAGCTATGGCAATTTAAATAAAATAAAGAGATAAGGAGAGAGAGGCAAACAAATTTATAGTGATTCGGCTTCAACTCGGCCTACGTCCACTTCTCAAGCTTCACTTGAGATTATCCACTATACTTTAGCTTCACAGGGTGCTAGCAACCATTTCACAGATGGAGCAATCTTCCACAGATTTTACACAGGAGTCAAGAACACTGAGTGTACTACACTCTTACAAGGTTGAAAAAATGTGTTTTTGCTTTAACAGAAAGCTATAAGCATTATCTCTTAAAGATAGATATAAAAATGAAGCTCTGGTTTTTCTGTAAACCTCACACAGGAAAGATGGGTTTAAAACTATACGACTTAATGTATAATTTCTAAGAGAGGATGTAAACAAAAATTGAAGAACACTTCTCAGAAAAAATTTCAGAGAATAGATGAGAGGGATTTTAGATCAAAGAATATTTTCTGGTTTCTGTAACTTGTTCACATCATAGGCTTTGGTATATATAATGAAACTTATAGCCGTTTATAGCCGTTGTATTCATTTGAATTTATAGCCGTTGTATTCATTTGAATATCTTCCACTCTATATTACCAATTTGAATATCTTCTACTCCATCATTACAAATTTGAATATCTTCCACTTGAACCTTTTGAACCTTTTGAACTGCTACTGTGCTGGGCTGTTTGAATCTCTGTTTTTGGGCTGTTTGAACCTCTGTTTTGGACTGTTTGAACTCCTGATTTAATCAAATATTAAATACATTCTAACAACATTAGGATAAAAGTTTTAGGTAAGAAATAATGGGACAAAATAAATTTTGATTCTATTTTTCTCTTTCAAATAAATTAAAACATAAAATCATCAAAATAAATATTAATTCTATTTTTCTCTTTCAAATAAATCATCAAAATAAATTTTGATTATATTTTTATCTTCCAAATAAATTAAAAATATAATTAAATAAATCATCAAAATAAATAAGTTTAACACAGCCCCTTTGGCCCGGTTAGAAAACCCGCAGGACCTGTAGGAGAGAGGAAGGACCAAAAATGCCAAGGACAGGTTTTTACCTTGGTACCTGCAAAACCAGAAGTTACCGAAAATGTTGTGTCAGGTATACTTTCTATCTATGGTCATTTAGCTCATGTTCTCATTGTCTCTGGATCAACTCATTCTTTTGTTGCACCACACTTTGCTGCCAAGTTGGCATCAACACCCGAATCATTAGGATATATATTGTCTGTGTCTTTTCCTTCTGGTAAGTTTGCTTGCAGTACTGATATGTACAGATCATGTACTATATCTGTAAAAGGAAAAACCTTATATGTAGACTTGATTCCCCTCCGCATTGGGAACTTTGACGTTATCTTAGGTATGGATTGGCTGGCTGCTAACTGCGCCTCTATTGATTGTAAAGCCAAAAACGTCTCTCTCAGGTTACCAAACCAACCCGAGCTTGTTTTTGATAGAACTAGAGTTTCCAACCCTTCGTGTATTATATCCTCCATGACAGCCCAACGACTTCTAAGAAAGGATTGTGGTAGTTAATTTTTTATCTGATCGATACACAAAAAGAGGCCCCCACCGTAGATGTGATCCCCGTAGTACAAGAATTCCCGGATGTTTTTCTTGAAGATCTACCTGGTATCCTGGTTGATCGGGAAATCGAATTCACCATTGAAACCCAACCTGGCACACAACCAATATCAAAAACTCCTTATCGCATGTCGATGACAGAATTGAAAGAGCTGAAGACTCAACTCCAAGAACTACTGGACAAAGGTTTCATTCGACCTAGTACCTCACCCTGGGGAGCTCTAGTATTGTTCGTAAAGAAAAAGGATGGCGCGATGAGATTATGCATCGATTACTGGGAGTTGAATAAGGTCACCATCAAGAATTGGTACCCTCTGTCACGAATTGACGACTTATTCGATCAACTTCAAGGTGCCCAAGTATTCTCCAAAATCAACTTGCGTTCTGGCTACCATCAACTAAAAGTCAAAACAGAAAGTATCGAAAAAACTGCCTTCAGAACCCGTTACAGGCACTACGAGTTTCTTGTCATGCCTTTTGGCATGACAAATGTCCCAGCAGCCTTCATGGACCTCATGAACTGAGTGTTCAAACCCTATCTTGTTGAGTTCGTCATCGTCTTCATTAACGACATCTTCATATACTCCAAGTCACCAGAGGCCCATGAGCAGCAGTTGTGAACGGTTCTACAAACATTACATGATCACAAACTTTATGCCAAGTTGAAGAAATGTGAATTCTGGATCACTAGTGTACACTTTCTCAGTTACGTCATTGACAAAGATGGCATCTCGGTTGACCTCCAAAAAGTTACAATAATCGTGGACTGGCCACGACCTACTAATGTGTCAAAAATCCGAAGTTTCTTGGGTCTAGCTAGCTACTACCGACGTTTTGTGCAAGATTTCTTGAAAATAACATCACTTTTGACCCAGCTAACTCAGAAGAACACACCATTTGAATGGATTGACAAACAGGAGCGTTGCTTTCAAGAATTAAAAAATCGACTTGTGTCAACCCCTATACTAGCACTCCCTACAGGAGCAGATGGGTTCGTAATTTATAGTGATGCCACATACAATGGTTTGGGCTGCGTTCTCATGCAAAATGGAAAAGTCATTACTTATGCTTCGCGATAATTAAAGACTCATGAAAAGAACTACCCGACTTATGATTTGGAATTGGCTGCGGTAATCTTTGCTCTCAAAATCTGGTGTCATTATCTCTATGGTGCAACCTGCGAGATTTACACAGATCACAAGAGTCTTAAATATCTGTTCACATAGAAAGAATTAAATATGAGACAACGGCGGTGGCTAGAATTTATGAAAGACTATGATATAGAGATCTATCACCATCCGGGCAAAGCTAACGTGGTGGCAGACGCACTAAGTCGAAAGACGACTAGAGGTTTGGCATGTACTCTCATTTCCCACAAGATCAATGGGCTGCTCGCCAATGTAACCGTGGAACCTGCATTGATTGAAGAAATTAAAGCATGCCAATGTGAAGATAAACTTTTGAAGGAAAAGTACGATGAGCAAAGGAGTACGCCTGATCTTGATTTCACTATAAGCAATGGGATACTAAAATTTTGGAATCGAATTTGCGTACCCGACATTTCGGAACTCAAGAAGAAGATATTGGTAGAAGCTCATAGCTCGAGGTTTGCATTCTACCCTGGTAACACAAAGATGTAACCATGATATGAAAGAACATTATTGGTGGACAGGAATGAAAAGAGACATTACAAGCCATGTCTCCAAATGTCTACATTGTCAGCGTGTTAAACAGAATATCAGAGACCTGCAGGAATACTGCAACCACTCCCTATTTCTGAATGGAAATAAGAGCACATTACTATGGACTTCGTGGTCAGGCTACCACAGTCATTTTCGAAGAATGATGCAATATGGGTTATAGTAGACCGATTGATGAAGTCGGCACATTTTCTACCAATCAAAATCATGTACTCCCTTAATAAGTTGGTCACTTTATACATCAAGGAAATTATTTGTTTGCATGGTATCCCAGTTTCAATCGTGTCTGACCGAGACCCCCGCTTCGTATCTCACTTTTGGAACAAATTGCAAGAAGCTTTGGGAACCACACTGAAGTTTAGCACTGCTTATCACCCGCAAACTGATGGACAATCCAAAAGAACAATCCAGACATTGGAAGACATGTTACGTGTAAGTTTGTTCGACCTCAAAGGTAACTTGGATGAGCACTTACCTTTAGTGGAATTCGCCTATAACAACAGTTACCAAGCAAGCATTGAAATGGCACCGTATGAAGCTTTGTATAGAAGGAGGTGTTGATCATCTCTGTGTTGGGCAGAAATCAGAGATAGGAAACTGTTAGGCCCTGAGATCGTGCAAGTCACAAGTGAGAAAATCCAACTCATCCAACAACAAATTTGCACTACTTAGAGCGGCCAGAAAAGTAATGCATATACACGGGGCGGGACTTGGAATTTCAAATAGGGGATCATGTGTTCCTCAAGATCTCACCAACAAAAGGGGTTATTCGATTTGGAAAGCGAGGAAAGTTAAACCCACATTACATCGGGCCATTCGAGATACTGGAAAGGATTGGTCCTGTAGCCTATCGCCTTGCACTACCACCTGAACTATCCAATGTCCACAATGTGTTTCACGTTTCAATGCTCCAACGTTACCTCTGAGATCCAGAACATGTCGTCGACTATGAGAACCTGGAAGTTCAAGAGGATCTCTCTTACGAAAAGCAACCTATGCAGATTCTCGATCGTCGTAATCAAGTTCTCCGAAACAAGACCATACCACTGGTAAAAGTCTTATGGTAAAATCATCATATCGAAGAAGCTACATGGGAAACGAAAAGTCAAGTGCGAGCCAAATACCCACACCTCTTCGAAAATTAAGGTACGTTAAGTTTGGGGACAAACTTCTTTTTAGGAGGGGAGAAATGTGACACCCTAAGTGTTTAATTAAATACCATATGAATATTTATAGTCATATATAATTATGGTTGTATATGATAGTATATTATTTAATAAATAAATAGATTAATAATAATAACAATAATAATAAAATAGCTAAGCTATACGTGCTATGTAAATTAATTTACTATTGTGATTATCAAATATGTGATGAAAAGAATTATTTGGGGGCTAAATTAATCACTAATTAGTGTAAGAAAATTGGAAAGTATAGAATTAATTAGCCAAATCAAGTAAAAATCTATTTCAAGATTTGTTGTTAAATGAAAGGATTTGCAAATATTACTAGCAACGTCGCTTCTTGGCTTTTATAGTTGGCGAGGAGTGCTCGCCTAGACGAAAAGCACGGGAGCAGGACGTCAGAGCGCGCCCAAGGGATAAAAAAGAAGAAGAAGCTGTGGAAGAGCGAGCAAGTGAGGTTGGCCAATGGCCGGAAAAAATGAAGGCAAATTTTTTTTTTTAATGAACATATGTATATTTGATTTGTATTTTGTATGTTAATGTAATCACTTGGAAATGAAAGTAAAGTGCAAAAAAATAGATCATAATTAAGCCACAGGGCAAAAAAAAAAAAAAAAAGAAAAAAAAAGAAAAAAGAAAGAAAAAATAATAAGAGGAAATGAAGCTTATGTAGTAAAACAACAAAAAAAAAGAAAAAAAAGAAAAAAATATTAAGCCTAATAACAATTAAAAAAATATTATTAAAATAAAATAATAACTTAGCCAATTATACTTAAGGGCGTCGCGTGTTGCTGGAAGGGTAATGCAAAAAAAAAAAAAAAAAAAAAATACCATTGAGGGTTTAAAGAATCAATGTATGCAAAGTTAATTTTACCTCAAGATGCAAGAATCCAAAAAAAAAAAAAAATAACATAGTTGAGAATAATCAATAGTTAAGGATAATAAATGTAGAAGGACTTGAGAACATGCAACTGGATATAAATGTTCCATATCAATTAGCAATACAACATATATCTATTTAATAAAAATTCAAGTTTCACAGTCATTAACACAAACTTTTAGAAGAGAAATCGACATTCCAGCTCGCCACGAATAAAAATTGAAGCGATCCTCGCTTAGGGGTTTTGTTAAAAAAATTGCAATTGCTTGTTTGGTGTTTACCAAATTGAAGTACAACATCCCCTTTGTTGAACATGATGCTCTTAAAAATGATGTCAACTTTCAATAGTTTTGTTCTGAGTGTTGGACCGGATTTTTGCTTAAATTGATGACACTAGTTATATCACATTTTAATAGGGATATGATCATAATGCAAATTGAAGTCATCCTCAATTGTTTGTTTCATCCAAAGTATTTGGACACAACAACTTCCGGAAGCTATATATTCAGCTTCGGCCGGATAAAAGCAACAAAATTTTGCTTTTTTGCTAAAACCAAGATACTATGGTACCAAGAAAGTTGGACAAGTGCCACTGATGCTTCTATCAAGTCGGCAAAGTCGGCATCTGACTAAACTATTAAATCAAATGCAACACCTCATGGTAAGAAACATCCCAATTTTGAGTGCCAACAAGGATAATCTAAAATTCTTTTAAACAGCACGCAATGTGAATCCTAGGATTGATGATATCTAGCACACATATAACACTAAAACATAAATATCGGGTCTACTTGCGGTTAAATAAAGAAAGAAGTGAGCCGATCATACCTCGTTTTTGTTGATCAATGGACTTACCTTTGTTTCATCCTTGTCTACTTAATAGAGGTCCTCATAGGTGTTCTAGCTATTTTTGAGTCATACATACCAAACTTTTGAGTAGTTCTTTTGTGTACTTAACTTGGTTGATAAAAAACTCCTTTCCTTACATTGTTTGATTTGAAGCCCAAGGAAATATTTAGCTCCCACATCATGCTCATCTCAAACTCACCTTGCATACACTTAGCAAATTCCTTAACAAGGTTTTATTAGTAGCACCAAATATAATGTCATCACATATATTTGTACAATAAGTAAATCATCATTTTATTTTAACAAAAAGTGTTGTGTCAATCGTTCCTCTAGAAAATATCAATAAAAAATTACTTAATTGTTCATACCCATGCACAAGGTGCTTGTTTCAAACCATATAAAGTTTTTGATAGTTTAAAAGCATGAATTGGAAAAGTATGATCTTCAAAACCTGGGGGTGGTT
>NW_021025704.1:358970-370221 GCF_004153795.1 Camellia sinensis
TTAACATAAACTTCCTCATTTATAAAACCATTTAGAAAGACACTTTTTACATCCATTTGATAAAGTTTGAAATCTCTAAAACATGCAAATGCAAGTAACATGCGAATGGCTTCTAATCTAGCAACCGGGGCAAAGGTTTTATCGAAATCAATACCTTCTTCTTGATTATATTCTTGTGTAACAAGTCTAGCCTTGTTTCTTATAATTGTGCCGGATTCATCAAGCTTGTTTCGAAAGATCCATTTGGTACCAATAATGGTATATCTTTAGGTTTTGGCACAAGTTCCCACACTTTGTTTCTCTCAAATTGGTTAAGCTCTTCATGCATAGTTATCATTCAATGTTCATCGAATTCGGCTTCTTGAAAGTTTTTAGGCTCAATCTGTGAGAGAAAAACTAAGTTACTACAAATGTTTCTAAGTAAAGAATGAGTTTCAGTACCTTTTGTAGGGTCACCTAGGATTAAATCCTTAGGGTGATTATGAACAAACTTTTATTCTCTTGGCAAATCATCATTGTTTCCTCTTTCTTCTTGAGGTGGAGGAATAGGTTGTTCAATCTCTTTGTTCAACTTACATGGTTGGTTTTCTTCTTTGTAGATACTTGAATCTTCTACATTTGGTTCCAAATCTATATTACCACTAACAATTTGCTTTTGAGCAGAGATGTTAGTTTCATCAAATGCCACATGTATAGATTCTTCCATAACAAGAGTTCTTTTATTAAAAACACGATAAGCTTTGCTAGTTAAGGAATAGCCAAGAAAAATTGCTTCATCAAATTTTGAATCAAATTTACCTAAGTTATCCTTACCATTATTATGCACAAAACATTTACTACCAAAAACATGCAAGTGACTAATGTTGGGCTTTCTATCATGCCAAAGTTCATAAGGAGTCTTTTTAAGAATAGGTCTAATTAATGCACGATTTAAAATATAGCATGTAGTGTGAACGGTTTCGGCCCAAAAATATTTAGGAAGATTATTTTCACAAAGCATTATTCTACTCATATCTTCTAAAGTTCTATTCTTCTTTCTACTACACCATTTTGTTAAGGGGTTTTAAGTGCTGAAAAATTATGTCCAATACTATGCTCATTACAAAACAATTCAAATTTCTCATTTTCAAGTTCTCTACCATGGTCGGTTCGAATATTAGTAATAAGAAAGCCTTTTTCATTTTGAATTCTACGATAGAGTTTTGTGAAAGAAGAAAATGTTTCATCTTTATGTGCTAAAAACACAACCCACGTAAATCTTGAATAATCATCAACAATAACAAGACAATAATTTTTACCATCTAGACTAGATGTCCTTGAGGGACCAAATAAATCCATATGTAGTAGTTGTAAAGGTCTAGTTGTGGAAATGTGAGATTTTGATTTAAACGATGTTTTAGTTTGTTTTCTAATTTTTGAAAGTCCAATGACCAAATCTTTTCTCAAAAGTTTAGCAATTAAATCCATATGAGCATGACCAAGTCTTCTATGCCATAACCAACTATTTTCATTATTAACATATAGACATTTAACATCACTAGCATAGAGATCATTGAGATGAAAAACATAAACTGTAACGCCCTCAAAATAATACATAAAACCCATCATTTTAGACATGCAATGATATACGAGAAATCAACACATTTCTATTCATCAGAGTAGTTCTTATAACAGTATTACATGTTAACAACAAAAGCAAATACCCTACGGGTTTACAGCTTTCCAAGTCAACACATGGTTACAAAAAGAAGAGTACTAACTCTATATAAAATAAGCCCTTGGCTTGATATACATGTAATACAAACAAAATAATCAAAAAGAGTCTTCAACTCCCATAACCATCCAAGCTATGTCCTTGGAGGTGGCATGCTACCTGTACCTGAAAATGATGTCCCATAAAGGGTGAGCCAACGCCCAGTAGAGATATGCTAAACACAATATGAGCAGTAACTAAGACATTAGTAATTGATAAATATTTGACTCTCATAAATCAATTCATACACCATTTCCATTACATGACCGCTGTGTCCATATTTCATTTCATTATCCATTTCTTATCAGATTCACAATTCACAACAACGGCTTAGAACCTGGCCACCAATTTAAATGAGACGGTGACTCATATTGAACATTTCCCATTTTACAATAGATAAGTATGCTAGCTATACCAACACTTCGATAGATAAGCATATGAGCTATATCAACAATTTAACAGATAAGCATATGAGCTATATCAACACTTCTATAGATAAGCGTATGAGCTATATCAACACACAAACTGATAAGCATATGAGCTGTATCAACGGAGTCCATCCCCTATCTTCTCCCACACAGTATCCAATTTAGAGATCCATCCCCTATCTTCCCTTAAACTGTGGAGTACATCCCCTATCTCCTCCCACACAACACAACGTATATACACATAGGTCATATACATATTCAATCAATACATAAAGTTAATGTATTCTTTCAACCGTCATACTCTATGACACATCCAATTGATTAGTTTTAGTTGGCCTAATCATCATGCATTGCCTACAACAATCAAGACTACCCTCCACCGGTAGCCCAAAGCAATTATTTCTAAACAGATAATAAATGCGTCAATAGATAATTTATCAATATTTCAAAAGTGAGCGATTAATAAATCCAACTTCACTAGTCCATCTCATAATGAGTCAATTTCATTATAGTCTACTCAATTCCATAATTTCTCAACAAGTGTCATTCATTACACTAATGAACCAACATACCCAAACTTGGCATTTTCCCCATTTTCCACAATATTGACCCCAAGGGTCCAAATATTACCAACAACCTCAATATACACATTTTGCAACCCAAAGACATATTTATGGTTCAAAATAAACAAAACCCCCTTTTCAAAATTACACATTTGAAACCCTAGATTCCAAAACCCAAAATCATTTACACAAAAGCTCAAAATCTAGGTCAAAACCCATAAGAGTGAGTAGGAATCCCTACCTCAAAAGATGAATCCGAAAGGAGAAGATGAAGAAACCCAACGTGCTCCGAACTCCAATATTTTCGGATCAAAACGATGCCCTCGACGATCAACACAACTTTTACAAAGGCCGAAGGAAAGAAGAACACTCTAACTAGATCAAACCCTAGAGAGAAGGGAGTTTCTAGAGAGAGAGGCTCTGAAAAGTGTTTTTAGAAAGTAAGAGAGAGAGTGAACGTAAAAAGTGATTCAAAAATGCCCAGCTGCCTACTGATATACGACACTCCCACTCGAGCGGAGAATAGAACGCTCGAGCGTCAAGCACAAAAATCTGAACACGCTCGAGCACAAGAAGTCCCGCTCGAGCGCAAAGACACAAGAATAAAGTACATCCGCTCGAGCGCGAAAACCAGTCCGCTCAAGCATATATTTAGCCCTCCCAGAACTTTCACAGACAAAGTACAACCCGCTCGAGCGCCAACATACCCGCTTGAGCGCGACTGCTCGAGCGTAAAGAAACCCGCTCGAGCGCGAAAAACACAGCTACAGAAGTTTTGCAGAAGCACGAGATACTGGGAGTGTGTAAAACCCGCTCGAGCGCAAGAAGGTCCGCTCGAGCGTACAACCAAAAACCAAACTCCGCTCGAGCGCAGTATGACCCGCTCGAGCGTAAAACCAACAACCTGGGCAACTAGATTTGAGACTTAGGCTCAACCAACCTGTAACACACCTGCCCAAAACATCCTAAAACTCAAACATACTGAATTAAAGGATGACAACAAGATAAACAACCACTAACTCCACGAAACCAAAGTCCGGAATACAACAACTACAGAAAGGGAAAACCGGGATCGCTATAACCTTCCCCCCTTAAAGAATTTCGTCCCTGAAATTAAATACAAGTTTTTTAAAAACAAGATGTTCTCAATTCCCAACATTATTACAATGCAAAATTCAACAACTTGACCCACTACCGGTCATCCCATCTCTTTTCAAGAGACAAATTACAACATTTTCCACAAAATGCATTATAAATTTGCATTCCCTAAAATTCCACAAGTTTCAATACCACATTTCACAATTCTATATCATAGTCAATGTTCATGATATATATCCATTTCTACAATACATTCAACATTTACAATGTTATAATAAACTTCCATTTTAAGACAAGTTTCCAAAATATATTTCCATAAACCAAAACATGTACCATGTTTTACAACTTAAGACATATATAATGCTCTTAAAGTTCAACAATATTACAAAATCTCAATACATGATTATACATCAACAAACATGTCCGGATATTTCTCACGGACCTCTAATTCACGTTCCCAAGTGGCTTCTTCCACTCCATGATGCTTCCACAAAACCTTTACCAAGGGGATGGTCTTGCCTCGTAAGACTTGATCCCGCCTATCCAAGACCCGAACCGGTCTCTCCTCATACGAGGCGTCCTCATCTACCTCCAAGTCGGTCCAATCCAACACATGCAATGGATCTGGCTCATACTTCCGAAGCATACTAACATGAAACACGTCATGTACTCCAGATAACTGCGGTGGTAAAGCTAAACGATAAGCAACCTCCCTAATCCTCTCAAGGATCTCAAAGGGACCAATAAACCGAGGGGATAACTTCCCACTCTTCCCAAACCTCATCAAACCTCGCCTAGGTGATATTTTCAAGAAGACATGATCACCTACCTCAAACGCCAAAGGCCTCCTCCTACGGTCGGCATAACTCTTTTGGCGACTCTGGGCTGTAACAAGCCTCCTACGGATAAGCACCAAAGGAATGGTCTTGCCACGCAGGATCTGATCCCGCCTATCCAAGACCCGAACCGGTCTCTCCTCATACGAGGCGTCCTCATCTACCTCCAAGTCGGTCCAATCCAACACATGTGAAGCAACGTCGCTTCTTGGCTTTTATAGTTGGCGAGGAGTGCTCGCTCAGACGAAAAGCACGGGAGCAGGACGTCAGAGCGTGCGCCCAAGGGATAAAAAAGAAGAAGAAAGCTGTGGAAGAGCGAGCAAGTGAGGTTTTGCCAATGGCCGGAAAAAATGAAAGGCAATTTTTATTTTTAATGTAAATATGTATATTGATTTGTATTTTGTATGTTTAATGTAATCACTTGGAGATGAAAGTAAAGTGCAAAAAAATAGATCAAATTAAGCCACAGGACAAAAAAAAAAAAAAAAAAAAAAAAAAGAAAAAAGAAGAAAAAATAATAAAGGATGAAGCTTATGTAGTAAAACAACAAAAAAAAAGAAAAAAAAGAAAAAGAATATTAAGCCTAATAACAATAAAAAAATATTATTAAAATAAAATATAACTAGCCAATTATACTTAATGGGACGTCGCGTGTTGCTGGAAGGGTAATGCAAAAAAAAAAAAAAAAAAAAAAATACCATTGGGGTTTTAAGAAATCAAGTATGCCAAAGTTAATTTTACCTCAAGATGCAAGAATCCAAAAAAAAAAAAATACATAGTTGAGAATAAATAGTTAAGGATAATAAATGTATGAAGGACTTGAGAACATGGCAACTGGATTATAAAGTTTCCATATCAATTAGCAATACACATATATCTTTTAATAAAAATTCAAGTTTCCACAGTCATAACACAAACTTAGAAAGAATCGACAGTTCCAGCTCGCCACGAATAAAAATTGAAGCGATCCTCGCTAGGGGTTTGTGAAAAATTGCAATTGCTTGTTGGTGTTTACCAAATGAAGTAACAACATCCCCTTTTGACATGAATGCTCTTAAAAATGATGTCAACTTTCAATATGTTTTGTTCTGAGTGTTGGACCGGATTTTTTGCTTAAATTGATGACACTAGTATTTCACATTTTAAATAGGGATATGATATAATGCAAATTGAAGTCATCCAATTGTTTGTTTCATCCAAAGTATTTGGACACAACAACTTCCGGAAGCTAATATATTTCAGCTTCGGCCGGATAAAAGCGAACAAAATTTTGCTTTTTGCTAATAACCAAGTACTAATGGTACCAAGAAAGTGGACAAGTGCCACTGATGCTTTTCTATCAAAGTCGGCAAAGTCGGCATCTGACAACTATGAAATCAAATGCTAAACACCTCTTAGGTATAGAAACAGTCCCAAATTTTGAGTGCCAACAAGATATCTAAAAATTCTTTTAAACAGCACGCAATGGATCCTAGGAGTTTGATGATATTAGCACACATATAAACACTTAAAACATAAATATGGTCTACTTGCGGTTAAATAAAAGAAGTGAGCCGATCATACCTCGTATTTTGTTGATCAATGGACTTACCTTGTTTCATCCTTGTCTAGCTTAATAGATGTCCTCATAGGTGTTCTTAGCTATTTTTGATCATACATACCAAACTTTTGAGTATTCTTTTGTGTACTTAACTTGGTTGATAAAAAACTCCTTCCTTAACATTGTTTGATTTGAAGCCAAGGAAATATTTAGCTCCCACATCATGCTCATCTCAAACTCACCTTGCATACACTTAGCAAATTCCTTAACAAGGTTTTATTAGTAGCCACCAAATATAATGTCATCCACATATATTTGTACAATAAGTAAATCATCATTTTAGTTTTAACAAAAAGTGTTGTGTCAATCGTTCCTCTAGAAAATTATCAATAAAAAATTACTTAATTGTTCATACCATGCACAAGGTGCTTTGTTTCAAACCATATAAAGTTTTTGATAGTTTAAAAGCATGAATTGGAAAAGTATGATCTTCAAAACCTGGGGGTGGTTTAACATAAACTTCTTCATTTATAAAACCATTAAGAAAGGCAATTTTTACATCCATTTGATAAGTTTGAAATCTCTAAAACATGCAAATGCAGTAAACATGCGAATGGCTTCTAATCTAGCAACCGGAGCAAAGGTTTCATCGAAATCAATACCTTCTTTTGATTATACTTTGTGCAACAAACTAGCCTTGTTCTTATAATTGTGCCGGATCATCAAGCTTGTTTCGAAGAATCCATTGGTACCAATAATGGTATATCTTTAGGTTTGGCAACAGTTCCCACACTTGTTTCTCTCAAATTGGTTAAGCTCTTCATGCCATAGTATCATTCAATGTTCATCGAATTCGGCTTCTTGAAAGTTTTTAGGCCAATCTGTGAGAGAAAACTAAGTTACTACAAATGTTTCTAAAGTAAAGAATGAGTTTCAGTACCTTTTGTAGGGTCACCTAGGATTAAATCCTTAGGTGATTATGAACAAACTTTTATTCTCTTGGCAATCATCATTGTTTCCTCTTTCTTCTTGAGGTGGAGAATAGGTTGTTCAATCTCTTTGTTCAACTTACATGGTTGGTTTTCTTCTTTGTAGATACTTGAATCTTCTACATTTGGTTCCAAATCTATATTACCACTAACAATTTGCTTTTGAGCAGAGATGTTAGTTTCATCAAATGCCACATGTATAGATTCTTCCATAACAAGAGTTCTTTTATTAAAAACACGATAAGCTTTGCTAGTTAAGGAATAGCCAAGAAAATTGCTTCATCAAATTTTGAATCAAATTTACCTAAGTTATCCTTACCATTATTATGCCACAAAACATTTACTACCAAAAACATGCAAGTGACTAATGTTGGGTTTCTATCATGCCAAGTTCATAAGGAGTCTTTTTAAGAATAGGTCTAATTAATGCACGATTTAAAATTATAGCATGTAGTGTGAACGGTTTCGGCCCAAAAATATTTAGGAAGATTATTTTCACAAAGCATTATTCTACCATATCTTCTAAAGTTCTATTCTCTTTCTACTACACCATTTTGTTAAGGGTTTAAGTGCTGAAAAATTATGTCCAATACTATGCTCATTACAAAACAATTCAAATTCTCATTTTCAAGTTCTCTACCATGGTCGGTTCGAATATTAGTAATAAGAAAGCCTTTTTCATTTGAATTCTACGATAGAGTTTTGTGAAAGAAGAAAATGTTTCATCTTTATGTGCTAAAACACAACCCACGTAAATCTTGAATAATCATCAACAATAACAAGACAATAATTTTTACCATCTAGACTAGATGTCCTTGAGGGACCAAATAAATCCATATGTAGTAGTTGTAAAGGTCTAGTTGTGTGGAAATGTGAGATTTTGATTTAAACGACGTTTTAGTTTGTTTTTCTAATTTTTGAAAGTCCAATGACCAAATCTTTTCTCAAAAGTTTTAGCAATTAAATCCATATGAGCATGACCAAGTCTTCTATGCCATAAACCAACTTTTTCATTATTAACATATAGACATTTAACATCACTAGCATAGGAGTCATTGAGATGAAAAACATAAACTGTAACGCCCTCAAAATAATACATAAAACCATCATTTTAGACATGCAATGATATACGAGAAATCAACACATTTCTATTCATCAGAGTAGTTCTTATAACAGTATTACATTGTTAACAACAAAAGCAAATACCCTACGGGTTTACAGCTTTCCAAGTCAACACATGGTTACAAAAAAGAAGAGTACTAACTCTATATAAAATAAGCCCTTGGCTTGATATACATGTTAATACAAACAAAATAATCAAAAAGAGTCTTCAACTCCCATAACCATCCAAGCTATGTCCTTGGAGGTGGCATGCTACCTGTACCTGAAAATGATGTCCCATAAAGGGTGAGCCAACGCCCAGTAGAGATATGCTAAACACAATATGAGCAGTAACTAAGACATTAGTAATTGATAATATTTGACTCTCAAAAATCAATTCATACACCATTTCCATTACATGACCGCTGTGTCCATATTTCATTTCATTATTCCATTTCTTATCAGATTCACAATTCACAACAACGGCTTAGAACCTGGCCAACCAATGATGCGCGTGACTCATATTGAACATTTCCCATTTTACAATAGATAAGTATGCTAGCTATACCAACACTTCGATAGATAAGCATATGAGCTATATCAACAATTTAACAGATAAGCGCATATGAGCTATATCAACACTTCTATAGATAAGCGTATGAGCTATATCAACACACAAACTGATAAGCATATGAGCTGTATCAACGGAGTCCTCCCCTATCTTCTCCCACACATATCCAATTTAGAGATCCATCCCTAATCTCCTAACTGTGGAGTACATCCCCTATCTTCCTCCCACACAACACAACGTATATACACATAGGTCATATACATATTCAATCAATACATAAAGTTAATGTATTCTTTCAACCGTCATACTCTATGACACATCCAATTGATTAGTTTTAGTTGGCCTAATCATCATGCATTGCCTACAACAATCAAGACTACCCTCCACCGGTAGCCCAAAGCAATTATTTCTAAACAGATAATAAATGCGTCAATAGATAATTTATCAATATTTCAAGTGAGCGATTAATAAAATCCAACTTCACTAGTCCATCTCATAATGAGTCAATTTCATTATAGTCTACTCAATTCCATAATTTCTCAACAAGTGTCATTCATTACACTAATGAACCAACATACCCAAACTTGGCATTTTCCCCATTTCCACAATATTGACCCCAAGGGTCCAAATATTACCAACAACCTCAATATACACATTTTGCAACCCAAAGACATATTTATGGTTCAAAATAAACAAACCCCTTTTCAAAATTACACATTTGAAACCCTAGATTCCAAAACCAAAATCATTTACACAAAAAGCTCAAAATCTAGGTCAAAACCCATAAGAGTGAGTAGGAATCCCTACCTCAAAAGATGAATCCGAAAGGAGAAGATGAAGAACCCAACGTGCTCCGAACTCCAATATTTTCGGATCAAAACGATGCCCTCGACGATCGACACAACTTTTACAAAGTCGAAGGAAAGGAGAACACTCTAACTAGATCAAACCCTAGAGAGAAGGGAGTTTCTAGAGAGAGAGGCTCTGAAAAGTGTTTTTAGAAAGTAAGAGAGAGAGTGAACGTAAAAAGTGATTCAAAAATGCCCAGCTGCCTACTTATATACGACACTCCCACTCGAGCGGAGAATAGAACGCTCGACGGTCAAGCACAAAAATCTGAACAGCGTCGAGCACAAGAAGTCCCGCTCGAGCGCAAAGACACAAGAATAAAGTAATCCGCTCGAGCGCGAAAACCAGTCCGCTCAAGCATATATTTAGCCCTCCCAGAACTTTCACAGACAAAGTACAACCCGCTCGAGCGCCAAATACCCGCTTGAGCGCGACTGCTCGAGCGTAAAGAAACCCGCTCGAGCGCGAAAAACACAGCTACAGAAGTTTTGCAGAAGCACGAGATACTGGGAGTGTGTAAAACCCGCTCGAGCGCAAGAAGGTCCGCTCGAGCGTACAACCAAAAACCAAACTCCGCTCGAGCGCAGTATGACCCGCTCGAGCGTAAAACCAACAACCTGGGCAACTAGATTTGAGACTTAGGCTCAACCAACCTGTAACACACCTGCCCAAAACATCCTAAAACTCAACATACTGATAAAAGGATGACAACAAGATAAACAACCACTAACTCCACGAAACCAAAGTCCGGAATACAACAACTACAGAAAGGGAAAACCGGGATCGCATAACACTTCCCCCCTTAAAGAATTTCGTCCCTGAAATTAAATACAAGTTTTTTAAAAAACAAGATGTTCTCAATTCCAACATTATTACAATGCAAAATTCAACAACTTGACCCACTACCGGTCATCCCATCTCTTTTCAAGAGACAAATTACAACATTTTCCACAAAATGCATTATAAATTTGCATTCCCTAAAATTCCACAAGTTTCAATACCACATTCACAATTCTATATCATAGTCAATGTTCATGATATATATCCATTTCTACAATACATTCAACATTTACAATGTTATAATAAACTTCCATTTTAAGACAAGTTTCCAAAATATATTTCCATAAACCAAAACATGTACCATGTTTTACAACTTAAGACATATATAATGCTCTTAAAGTTCAACAATATTACAAAATCTCAATACATGATTATACATCAACAAACATGTCCGGATATTTCTCACGGACCTCTAATTCACGTTCCCAAGTGGCTTCTTCCACTCCATGATGCTTCCACACAAAACCTTTACCAAGGGGATGGTTCTTGCCTCGTAGATTGATCCCGCCTATCCAAGACCCGAACCGGTCTCTCCTCATACGAGGCGTCCTCATCTACCTCCAAGTCGGTCCAATCCAACACATGCAATGGATCTGGCTCATACTTCCGAAGCATACTAACATGAAACACGTCATGT
The DNA here is from genome assembly GCF_004153795.1 of Camellia sinensis. Lineage (NCBI taxonomy): Eukaryota > Viridiplantae > Streptophyta > Magnoliopsida > Ericales > Theaceae > Camellia > Camellia sinensis. Next base: position 370,176 of record NW_021025704.1, read on the forward strand.
CTCAGATAACTGCGGTGGTAAAGCTAAACGATTAAGCAACCTCCCT
>NW_021025704.1:370246-422343 GCF_004153795.1 Camellia sinensis
AATCCTCTCAAGGATCTCAAAGGGACCAATAAACCGAGGGGATAACTTCCCACTCTTCCCAAACCTCATCAAACCTCGCCTAGGTGATATTTTCAAGAAGACATGATCACCTACCTCAAACGCCAAAGGCCTCCTCCTACAGTCAGCATAACTCTTTTGGCGACTCTGGGCTGTAACAAGCTTCCTACAGATAAGCTCAACTTTCTCTGTTGTTTTCCTCACCAACTTCGGGCCCAACAAAGGTGCATCACCCACCTCGGCTCAACACACCGGAGACCTACACGGTCAGCCATACAAGGCCTCAAACGGTGCCATACCGATACTAGACTGAAAGCTGTTGTTGTAGGCAAACTCTACCAATGGCAAGTGCCTCTCCCACGTCCCACTGAAGTCCAGGACACAACCCCGAAGCATATCCTCGAGGATCTGAATAGTACGCTCGGACTGCCTGTCAGTCTGAGGATGATAAGTCGTACTAAAGGTCAACTTAGTGCCCAAGGCACTCTGCAAACTCTGCCACAACTTAGCAGTAAAACGAGGATCTCTATTTGGGACGATCGTCACTGGGACCCCGTGCAATTTCACTATGTCCCGAATATACAAATCGGCAAGATGATCTACCGAATCTTACACGCGCATAGGGATAAAGTGCGCCGACTTAGTCAACTGGTCTACAACCACCCAAATAGCATCATTACCCCGTTGAGTCCTCGAAAGACCTACAACGAAGTCCATAGTGACATGCTCCCATTTCCACTCGGCAATAGGCAAGGGTTGCAACAAACTCGCTGGCCTCTGGTGCTCGGCCTTCACTTGCTGGCAAGTAAGGCACTTCGATATGAAAACCGCCACATCTCTCTTCATACCCCGCCACCAAAACTAGCAACCCAAATCACGATACATCTTAGTGCCTCCCGAATGCACCGCAAGGCGTGAATGGTGAAACTCTCGGAGTACTTCCTCTCGGCAAGACTCCAGCACAAACAGACGGTCTCGGTATCTCACACTCAGGTCGGGATACACCATCAAACCCTTCTCAACCTTGCCATTGGAGATCTTCTCTCGGAGGGATTCTACCTCAAGGTCACCTCTCTGTGCCTCTAACACTCGAGTCACAAGCGTAGGCTGTGCAACAACAGAAAACAAGGCCGCAGCCTCAACGGGTTCGCCCAGAAGCAAATCAAACTCGCCAAGTGCACCCAACATCTCCCATTCTCGGATGGCTATACAAGCTACATCACCAATGGATTTCCTACTAAAGGCATTGGCCACTACATTGGCCTTTCTCGGGTGATAGTACAACTCAAAGTCGTAGTCCTCAATGAACTCCATCCACCTTCTCTGTTTCAAATTCAAGTCCCTCTGTGTAAACAGGTACTTCAAACTCTTATAGTCCGAGAACACCTCGAACCTCTCACCATAAAGGTAGTGCCTCCAAATCTTCAAGGCAAATATCACTGCTGCTAACTCTAGGTCATGTGTAGGGTAATTCTTCTCGTGTATTTTCAACTGACGTGAGCCAAAAGCTACCACTTTCCCCTCTTGCATCAACACACAACCCAAACCCTCTCGTGAGGCATCACAGTAAACTGCATAACCCAAACCTCTCTCCGGAATAATCAAGATCGGAGTGGTGGTCAATCTAACTTTCAGCTCTTGGAACGACTTTTCACAAGTCTCACTCCATACAACTTTGACTCCTTTCCGAGTCAGTCTAGTCAACGGCGAACATAACTTGGAGAAATCCTTCACAAATCAGCGATAATACCCAGCTAATCCCAGAAAACTGCAAATCTCAAACACACTCTTAGGCTGTGTCCAATCTTGCTCTGCCTCAATCTTGGATGTATCAACAGACACCCCTTCTCTGGAAACCACATGGCCTAAGAACTTGATCTCTCCTAGCCAGAACTCACACTTCCCAAACTTGGCATACAGCCTATGGGTTCTAAGTAACTCGAGCACCACTCTCAAGTGTTCCTCGTGCTCCTCCTCTGAAGGTGATTAGATGAGAATGTTGTCCACAAAAACGACCACAAAGCGATCTAAGAATTCCCAAAATATCTGGTTCATCAAATCCATAAAGACTGCCGGTGCATCGGTGAGCCCAAATGGCATCACCAGAAACTCATAATGGCCATACCGCGTACGGAATGTCGTTTTCAGGATATCCTCCTCCTTGACCCTCAACTGGTGGTAACCCAATCTCAAGTCTATCTTTGAGAAGAAACGAGACCCCTTCAACTGGTCAAACAGATCATCTATACGGGCATAGGGTACTTATTCTTAACCGTAGTCCGATTCAATTTTTGGTAATCAATACAAAGTCTCAAGGCACCATCTTTCCTTTTAGCAAAGAGGGCCGGTGCTCTCCACGGTGAAACACTAGGGAGAACAAACCCCTTATCTAGCAACTCCTGGAGCTGAATCTTCAACTCACTTAACTCGGCTGGGGCAAAATAGTAAGGTGCCATAGAAATCGGCGCCGTGCCGGGCACTAAATCAATGGAGAACTCTATCTCTCGGTGAGGTGGCAAACTAACGAGATCCTCAGGAAAAACATCTGAATACTCACAAACCACCCTTGGTAAACAATCTGAGTCTCATCACACTCACTACTCATAAAGCTAGCAAGTAGATCACTAAGCTCACGCCGCCCTCGCGGATCATATATCGGTGGCAACACACTACCAACCCGATCCCCCAAGAAATGGAAACACTTCCCGCTCAAGGTGCATACTGTGACCCTCTGGCGGTAGCAATCAATAACAGCCCGGTATGACGATAGCCAATCCATACCCAAAATAACATCAAAGCCCTTCATGGGCATAACTACAAAAGGAAACGGAAGCCGACGATCGGCGACCTCTATATCAAAACCTTTACATCCTTGTTTCAAAATCAATTCACTCCCAACGGGTGACACTACACATATAGGAGATGCTAACTATGCCAACTCCAACTCCAACTCCAACTCCAAAACAGATGCAAATGCATCAGATACAAAAGAATGAGATGCACCCGTATCAATTAACACATTAGCAACCAAGTTGCAAAACAGAAAGGTACTTCTCACAACTGATAGAGCCAGTACTAGGTCCCGCGCGGTAACAGCATACACGCGCCCTGTAGGCCCCTGATCCACCTGCTCACCTCTTGGAGCAAAAGACTGCTGAACTGACTAGGACGATGAAGCTCCCGGATTGGCCCTCGAGGCCTGCACAGATTGAGCTGGCTGATAACTCTGCGTCTGCCTAGAACCAGATGCTCCTGATGTGGCACTCAACTGTTGGCAAAACCTCTTCAGGTGCCCAGGCTGACCACACTGATAACAAGACAAGGGCTGGCCCCTGTCCTGACTCTGGCCCTGAGGTCGAGCCGAAGAAGAAGCAACCCACTGACCTCCTCCCTTCTGTGGGCAAACTGAAGACTTGTGACCCAGCTGGCCACACGTGAAACAAGTCAAGCCTCCCTAATTACCTCTCCCAGAGCCTGCACTCGGCACTGGAAAGGTCGATCTAGCCACACCACCTTGAGACTGCTGAGGGTTAAAACCTCTCTGTCTCCTGCCATCACCCTGGCCATCTTGGCTCTCTTGGAGCCTCTATGCTTCTCCTCATCCTCCTCCTGCATCATAATCTCTATATGAGCTGCAGCACCCACCAGACGTCTATACTCTCGAATAAAAGATCCTCCAACCCTCAACTTGAGTCCACTCCTCAACTTCCGCTCAAACTCAAAGCAACGGCGTTCCTCAGACGCCACAAGCTCAGGTGCAAACCTGGACAGACTGGTAAATGTGGCCTCAAACTTAGCCACTGACAAACCTTGCTGCTTAAGCTGGCAAAACTATTCCCTTAGCTTCTCCCTGGCAGCCGAAGATAAGAACTTCTCCTGGAAGGCATCTACAAAAGCCCTCCATGCACCACCAACACTGCCCTTCTCGTACTTCCACCATTGACCCGTATCTCCCTTCAGTTGGAAGGATGCCAAGGTCACCTTTAAAGCCTCGTCCTCGATGCCAAGCATCTCGAACGTCTTCTCCATCTGTTCCAACCACTCGTCAGCCTTAAGTGGCTCCTTCAGATCCCCAACAAACTCGTCAGGGTTAGACCGGAAGAATTCCCTCTTTAGGAAAGAAGGCCCTGCCTTAGCAACGTGAGCCTGATCCTGATTCCCAGCTTTGAGAATACCCAAAGCTCCTGCTATCTCTCGGACCAGGGCGCTCATAGCCTGCTGACCCGCTGGCTTAGCCACATTGGCCTAGCCAACTCCCTCTTGCTGTGCCGGAATATCATCCGGTAAAGGCATCTCCTGCCTACCACGCCTGCCGCGTCTACCACCTCTTCCTCATCCTGACATCCTAATAAAGATAACGAAGAATATTAGCACATTCACAAATGTGCCGAAACTAAACACTCGCGTCCTAATACATGGACAACTGTAATTCACTCCACGTAAGCACATAAACACATAAGCACTTACAAATTTCATTTTCGGATAATGATAGTCCCGAGGCATTACTAGAGTTCCGGTCAGAAACAGCATTGATCAAGTGCTTTTCCAACAAGACTCCCAGAAACCCAAGGATCCAATCAACATCCTAGAAACTAAATCCCATACGCAAGTAGTCACATAAACATGTTATCAAACAAACACATAATGTCACACATAAGTCTCTAACAAGCGAGACAAACCCATTGTGATACAAATCACTTCCCATGTACCAAAAGTATTCGAACCTGGTTAGCTCTGATACCAAGTTGTAACGCCGTCAAAATAATACATAAAACCCATCATTTTAGACATGCAATGATATACGAGAAATCAACACCTTTCTATTTATCAAAGTAGTTCTTACAATAGTATTACATGTTAACAACAAAAGAAAATGCCCTACGGGCTTACAGCTTTCCAAGTCAACACTTGGTTACAAAAAGAAGAGTACTAACTCTATACAAAATAAGCCCTTGGGTTGATATACATGTAATACAAACAAAATAATCAAAAAGAGTCTTCAACTCCCATAACCATCCAAGCTATGTCCTTGGAGGTGGCATGCTACCTGTACCTGAAAATGATGTCCCATAAAGGGTGAGCCAATGCCCAGTAGAGATATGCTAAACACAATATGAGCAGTAACTAAGACATTAGCAATTGATAAATATTTGACTCTCATAAATCAATTCATGCACCATTTCCATTACATGACCACTGTATCCATATTTCATTTCATTATCCATTTCTTATCAGATTCACAATTCACAACAACAGCTCAGAACCTGGCCACCAATTTAAATGAGACGGTGACTCATATTGAACATTTCCCATTTTACAATAGATAAGCATGCTAGCTATACCAACACTTCGATAGATAAGCATATGAGCTATATCAACAATTCAACAGATAAGCATATGAGCTATATCAAAACTTCCATAGATAAGCGTATGAGCTACATCAACACACAAACTAATAAGCATATGAGCTGTATCAACGAAGTCCATCCCCTATCTTCTCCCACACAGTATCCGGTTTAGAGGTCCATCCCCTAACTTTCCCTAAACCGTGGAGCACATCCCTTATCTCCTCCCACACAACACAACGTATATACACATAGGTCATATACATATTCAATCAATACATAAAGTTAATGTATTCATTCAACCGTCATACTCTATGGCACATCCAATTGATTAGTTTTAGTTGGCCTAATCATCATGCATTGTCTACAACAATTAAGACTACCCTCCACCGGTAGCCCAAAGCAATTATTTCTAAACAGATAATAAATGCGTCAATAGATAATTTATCAATATTTCAAAAGTGAGCGATTAATAAATCCAACTTCACTAGTCCATCTCATAATGAGTCAATTTCATTATAGTCTACTCAATTCCATAATTTCTCAACAAGTGTCATTCATTACACTAATGACCCAACATACCCAAACATGACATTTTCCCCCTTTTCCACAATATTGACCCCAAGGGTCCAAATATTACCAACAACCTCAATATACACATTTTGCAACCCAAAGACATATTTATGGTTCAAAATAAACAAAACCCTCTTTTCAAAATTACACATTTGAAACCCTAGATTCCAAAACCCAAAATCATTTACACAAAAGCTCAAAATCTAGGTCAAAACCCATAAGAGTGAGTAGGAATCCCTACCTCAAAAGATGAATCCGAAAGGAGAAGATGAAGAAACCCAACGTGCTCCGAACTCCAATATTTTCGGATCAAAACGATGCCCTCGACGATCAACACAACTTTTACAAAGGCCGAAGGAAAGAAGAACACTCTAACTAGATCAAACCCTAGAGAGAAGGGAGTTTCTAGAGAGAGAGGCTCTGAAAAGTGTTTTTAGAAAGTAAGAGAGAGAGTGAATGTAAAAAGTAATTCAAAAATCCCTAGAACTTTCACAGACAAAGTACAACCTGCTCGAGCGCCAACATACCCGCTCGAGCGTAAAGAAACCCGCTTGAGCGCGAAAAACACAGCTGCAGAAGTTTTGCAGAGGCACGAGATACTGGGAGTGTGTAAAACCCGCTCGAGCACAAGAAGGTCCGCTCGAGCGTAGTATGACCCGCTCGAGCATAAAACCAACAACCTGGGCAACTAGATTTGAGACTTAGGCTCAACCAACCTGTAACACACCTGCCCAAAACATCCTAAAACTCAAACATACTGAATTAAAGGATGACAACAAGATAAACAACCACCAACTCCATGGAACCAAAGTCTGGAATACAACAACTACAGAAAGGGAAAACCGGGATCGCTATATAAACATTATCGTGACAATTACCAACGAATAAAGTTTTATGATCATTTGTGCTTTCAATTGTGCAATGTGATTTATCAAAAATAACTCGATTACCTTTATCACATAATTGACTAATACTAAGTAGATTATGCTTAAATTCATCAACCAGTAAAACATTTTCAATAAAAAGGTTAGGAAAAATACCAATGCTACTAATACCGATGATTTTTCCTTTCTTGTTGTCTCCAAAAGTAACAAAGCCTCCATGTTTGGATGACAGTGTAGTAAAGAAAGATTTATCTTCGGTCATGTGTCTAAAACATCCACTATCAAGGTACCACTTCACTTCTTTAGCTTTGGACTTAAAGCAAACCTACAAGATGACAATCAAGTGTTGGTTTTTGGTACCCATAGTTTCTTGGGTCCTTCTTAGTTAATTTTGTTAGATCCCTTAATAATCCAAATCTTTTTAATTCCCGTGTTCATATTCTTTTTGAATGGACAATAAGATATATAATGGCCCTTCTTTCTGCAATAATGACAAGTAATATGAAGGTGTGTCATGAGAGGTGTCTTTTCAAAAATTGTATTGAGATTCTTATGTTTCTTAATAGGGTTATATCCAATGTCCGCTTTATCGAAAACACATCTTTGATTTCCAAGAAGCATGTTAAGATTATCTCTACCTTTTACAAAATTTTCAAGTGTTTTTGTTAAATCATCAACATTGTTTTTTAAAGCAGTTTTCTCATTAGAGATGGTGTCAAAAATGGAACATCCACTATCAAGGTACCACTTCCCTTCTTTAGCTTTGGACTTAAAGATTATCTCATCTTGAGTAGAGTCTTTATCTTTAAGAGTCATGAGACATAAGTTAGCTACTTCATTTTCAATTTCATCACTTGAGCTTTCATCTTTACTTTCTCCCCAAGCTGCTACCATGGCCTTTTTGTTTTTTTTTTTTGTAGTCTTTTCCATAATTCTTCAATTTTGAACAATCCATCTTCATATGTCCAGAATTTTTGCACTCATAGCAAATAATAGGCTCTTTGTTGTTGTCTATGTTGTACTCTTTCTTGAAATGTCTTCTTCCTTCATAATTGTTTTTCTTGAAGAGTGCTTTTTGAGATTTCTACTAAACATGGCATAACTTTCATCTTCATTGGAGTTTTCATATTCTTCTTCATTTGATGAGACTTTGAATGCAATTCCATTTTTGTTTTTGTTTTCAATATCCTCATGTCCTTTCATGGTGATCTCATGAGTCATAAGAGAACCCATAAGCTCATCCAATCCAAGTGTGGAGAGATTTTTGACTTCTATAATGGCCGTGACCTTTGCTTCCCAATTCTTTGGTAAACACCTAAGAATTTTTCTTACCAACTCACTGTTAGTATAAGTTTTGCCAAGAGATTTCAAAGAGTTTACAATTTCAGTAAATCTAGTAAACATACTTGAAATAGATTCATCAGAGTTCATCTTAAACAATTCATAACTATGAACAAGCATATCAATACGAGATTCCTTCACTGGGTTTGTACCTTCATACGTTACCTCAAGTTTGTCCCAAATTTCTTTTGCCGAATCACAACTTGAAATTCTATTATACTCCTTAGACTTTAATCCATAAACAAGGGTGAGTTTGGCTTTAGCATTGGTTTGCAATAATTTATGATCCCTCTCATCATATTCATCTTCAGTTTTAGGTACACTAATATTGTCTACTAATTTGGTAGGAATTTTTGAACCTTTGGTGACAATAATCCACATGGCATAATCAGTAGCTTGTAAGTATAGGGCCATCTTATCATTCCAATGACTATAGTTGTTTCCGTCAAACAATGGTGGTCTATTTGTGGCTTGTCCTTCAGCTAAGGTTGCCATGGATCGAAACTCCCAGATGGTTAAATCTAAAACAAGTGTTAGGCTTTGATACCAATTGTTACCCAAAAGACAACCTAAGAGGAGGGGTGAATTAGGTTTTTACAAATGAAAATAATAATACCCTAATAAAAATTATGACTAGCACAATAGATAAATATAGTTAATGAAATAAAAATAATTAAAATAAGTGTTCTAATAACTATGTCAGTTAATGATTTTAGCACAATGAAAATGTGAAATATAGCTATGGCAATTTAAATAAAATAAAGAGATAAGGGAGAGAGAGGCAAACAAATTTATAGTGGTTCGGCTTCAACTCGGCCTACGTCCACTCCTCAAGCTTCACTTGAGATTTTCCATTATACTCTAGCTTCACAGGGTGCTAGCAACATTTTCACAGATGGAGCAATCCTTCACAGATTTTACACAGACTTTCTAAGTCAAGAACACTAAGTGTACTACACTCTTACAAGGTTGAAAAGAAGGTGTTTTTGCTTTCACAGAAAGCTACAAGAATTATCTCTCAAAGATAGATATAAAAATGAAGCTCTAGTTTTTCTGTAAACCTCACACAAGAAAGATGGGCTTAAAGCTATACGTCTCAATGTATAATTTCTGAAAGAGGATGTAAACAAAAATTGAAGAACACTTCTCAGAGAATAAATGTGAGTGATTATAGATCAAAGAATATTTTCTGATTTTTTTTGTAACTTGTTTAAATCAGAGACTTTGGTATATATAATGAAACTTATAGTCGTTTATAGCCGTTGTACTTCATCATTACTAATTTGAAAATATTCCACTCTATCATTACTAATTTGAATATCTTCCACTTAAACCTTTTGGTCTACTGCTGTACTGGGCTGTTTGAACCTTTGTTTTGGCCTGTTTAAACCTCTGGTTTGGGCATTATTTTTGGGTTAAAATGAACTCCTGATTTAAGCAACTATTAAATACATTCAAATAATATTTAGGATAAAAGTTTAGATGAGAAATAATGGGACAAAATAAATTTTGGATTTTATTTTTCTTTTTCAAATAAATTAAAAAATAAATCATCAAAATAAATAAGTCTAACAAAATCTATTTCAAGATTTGTTGTTAAATGAAAGGATTTACAAATATTACTAGGGTAATGAGGTGGAGCCATCTATACATCTAGGGGTGGCGAGTCATCGCTTAGGGTCATTAAGTAAATGGTGAGTCATCACCTAACTTAGTATATAAATAGGAGGGGGCTGTGATGTTGGTACCAGCAAAAGAAAGAAAAAAATAAAAAATAAAAAACCAAGAGAAAAGGGCTTCGGCAGAAAAGTGAGTATGGGAAAGACCGAAAAATCAAAGGAAATAGTAAGGGTCAATATTAAGGCGAGTTATATTATAGTTTGAGTCACCATAATATATTTTACGTACGTTTTGATTTACTATAATTTATTTTATACAAGTTATATTTTATAAATTATATTAATATTTTAATTACGTGGGTTATTTTCTGAACTCTACTTGTTTAAAATGAAACCCATAGATATGTTTGTTTAAGTTTTAGAAAGTATTTGACAATGACGTTATAAACAATTATGTTTTGTAAGTACCATCACGAGAGTCCCACGCATTGGAGGACTTAAATAACCATTGGCCTCTGTTTGGCCACTTTGTGGTCCTCTGTTTGTCATGGATCCATTGACCCCTGTTCTGATTGTCACTTCTGTGACATCTGTTCTATTCTGTTCTGTACTGTGGTTATGGTTATTTATTTACATAATTTCTGTATTTCAGTTTCTGTCACTTAAATGATTTATTTGCCAAATTGAGTTATGTAAATATTTTGGCCTAATTAACTATCCATGGTTATTTTGTATTCCCTATACTCTTGGCATAATATTTCTCACTCTGTTGTGTGCTTATAGCTGTTACCCTTTCAGGTGACGAGATGTAGGGGAAATCCATAACCTCATGTAATGGAACCCGCACGAGGATTGATGTTGAACCACTACTTTGTCTTTCTTTTCTTTTCTTTTTATTTATATTTTTGCTCCCTTTGGTTTCTACTCAGAGCCGGTCACTAAATAATAAAATAATAAAATCCCTATAGATGTATTTTTTCTTATTAAAATAGTAAAATGGATTAATTTCCTGTTTAATTATTTTTATTTTCGCTTGCATAGTTTAATTTGCTACGAATAGAATAAGTTAGTAAGTTGCGATTCCAACCCTAAGCCCCTGGGGTTGGGTCGTGACAAAATATATCAGAAACACAATTAATAAGATCTCAATATGTCAAATAACACAATCAATCATAAACAACTGTTATGGATTACATTCAAGACCCAATTGACAAGTTTCTTAATTGTCTTTAAGAGTAATCCCTTTATCAATAGATCTGCACTTAAAAGTTATATACTTATGATTTTATTGACACTTTCTGTTTCTAAAATTCTTCTTTAACGACAAAGTATTTCAATTCTATGTGTTTAGTATCATTAGAATACTTGTCATTCTAAAAAAATAAAACATTTGCGAAATTATCACAATAAATTCTCAACGACTGGGCAACAAAAGTTGACAATCTCAAGTCTTGAGATAAAGTTTCGCAATAACAATTCATGAATTGTAGTCTCAAAGCACACCACAAATTCAAATTTCATAGAGGATATTTATAATAGTTCGTTTTACACTTTTCTTAATATTGCTCCTCCACATAATAGAAACAAAGAACCAAAAGTGAATTTTCTACTATCAATATATTATCTAAAATCTGAATCTAAGTAGCCAATCAATTCAAGATTATTAGACTTCATAAATATGAGCAAGTAATCTGTTATTCCTTATGATTACCTTATCACTTCCTTATTTAAGCATTAAGCTTCTTACGATAAATGTATAAAGAATCGTTTGCATTCCAATTGATTTTATAAATTTTTTGCATAAGACTGGACTTATTTCTTTTTTAAACATGGATGACTTTATGTGAATATTCATTCATTCTGAATTTCTATAGAACTTTTCATATATATATTATGAGACAATCTTAACAATTCATGTGATTTATTCAGAAATATTTTAATTTCTATCACATAGATTGTCTTACTAATATATTTCATTTCAAAATTCTTAAAGAGAAATTTCTTAACTCGTGTAATAAATCACGTACATTATTGATAAGAAAAATATCATCAATATACAAAATCGTACATATAAACTTGCTCCCACTGATCTTTGGATATGTAGACTAATCACAATTGTTTTCTTTAAATCCAAAGGAAAAATAGTATCATAAAACTTAAAATACAATTTTTAGAAAGCTTGTTTAAGTCCATAAATTGATTTATTAAGTTTGCAAGTCACATATTTATTTTCCTTAATAGAGAAAATTTTGAGTTGATCTACAAAATTTTTTTCATTTAAACTCTCTTTCAGAAAATTAACTTTCACATGCATTTAATGCAATTCAATATCGTAATGAGTTACTAATGCCATAATGATTCTAAATCAGCCATTTAAAAAACAAGTGGAAAAAGAATATCTCATTGTAATCAATGTCTATTTTCTGAGTAAAATCTTTAGTCACATATCTAGTATTATATCATTTTATAACAATAAATATTTTTTATCATTAGGCAATTCAATGAAATTCCAAATTTCATTTTGGTCCATTGATTTTAACTCATCATTCATGACATTAATTCATTTAGTAGAATCAATACTTTCTATGGCTTATGATAATAAAATCGAGTCTTCACTTATCCCAATATTATAATAAAATTGTTATAGATATATCACATAATCATTCGAAATGACAAATCTCTTTACCTTATGAGATGTTCTTAATATTATTTCTTGTGGTTCTTCTACAACTTTTCATTGATGATAATTATATTATGAAGTAATTGATTATTCATTTGTTGTTCCAAAACATTAAGTTGTTTAGCAGTTATAGGAATGACAATTTCCTTCAAATTATGGGTAATGATATTTGTATCCAAACTTATTGAATAATCACATTTCATGATTTATCACTCCCACTGATTTCACCATTCCTATTAAATTTGATATTATTGGTTTCTGCAATTCTTGTATTATAACCAAGATGATAAAACTAATACTCTTTGAATTTTCAAGATAATCAACAAAATAACCATTGATTATTCTAAAATTCAATTTCTTTTCATGCGGATCAATAATTATAATTTTGTAGACAACCTCAAACATGCAGGTGTCTTAAGTTCGATTTCCTTCTTGTTCACAGTTCAAAAGTAAGTGTTTGAAACTGCCTTACTATGAACCAGATTCTATATAAAAACAATAAATCATAACGACATACATCCACAATATTATGGGTATTTAAAAATTATTTAACATACTCTTAGTCATATTCATTAGAGTACAATAATGTTTCTTAACTACATCATTCTGCTAAGGTATTATGCCTTTCATAGAGTCTAGTAAATAAACTTGCGCTTTGCACTATTTTTATGTTATTCACATTTTTGTTTAATTACCTTTCTTCCTTAATAATGTACACATCAATGTGTCCATTTACCAGAGATCTGTTATGCAATAAATAAACAAAATTATAAAGTGAAAATTCATCTATAAAAGTGATAAAATAACTTTATTTACCAAACATGAAGTGTCAAAAGGGCACATTAATATCTATTTGGGTAATATGAAGAAGCTCTGTATATCCTATGGCATTTTACTTAATGTGATTGAATTGCTTTTCTTAATGCAACCCACACTCTCACTAAAAGCAATAAAATCTTTTATGCCACAAGTTTGAGGAGTTTTCATTTATCAAGATATGTTTAGGACCGACATAATGATGCAAGATAAATTAAATTTTTGAAAAATTATCAAACTTTAATTTATAAACCATCATAAATAATACCAAACTTAACAAAAGAGATATTTTCAATAAATTAAACTTTTATTCTAAATTTTAAAAATAACCATCAAGGTTAATTAAGTTTGGACAAATCAATAAATAATTTTCAAAATTAGAATCAATATAAATTTTTTAAATAAAGTCTAAATAATGATTAATGTCCAAAAATAAACAATAAGTCCCAATAATTTCAATTGAGATTTTAACATAATTGGTTTGAAAATAATCTTGCACCGAAAACAAACTCATTCACAAATATTCTTAAATTTTTTAATTGAGCAGTCAAGTTAGATAATTTAATGACATGTTCATACATTTCATGCATACCATCAAACTTTATGTTGGTAAGCTTAACCATAAGTGTCCTAGCAAAAAAACTCATTAACAATTTGAAAATATTCTTTCACATTATTTAGCATTATCAATTTAAGGAAGTTAAAACTTAATGTTTGCTATACTCATTCGCATAAAAACATAAACTTTATTTGTTCAATCCTTTTGTACTTTATGAAAAATCTTTTCTTTCTTTTATACTACTTGAATAATAGCAGTAAATTTCTCAAATAGTAACATTAAGTCAAAATTTAGAACATCGAGATAAAACTGAACTTGTTCTCTTCATTTTGAGAAATCTTTTTCATTTAAAATCGAAACAAACAAGGTATAAAAATATAGCGAAATAAAACTTTAATCAATAATTCATGCTCACTACGTTAATGCTAAGAGTAATCAATAATTGACAATTAATCAAGATAAACACATGTTTAAACAATCACAAATAGTATCATCGTGATCTATCTTTGGGATAATCTAATGGCGTACTATTTAACAATTTTGGTGATTCCCTTTCACTAATAAAACTAGTTCTGATAAAATATTCATAATTAAGTAGATCAGTTAACTTTGGGTATTCATTCCAATATCAACTATGAATACCCATCAACTATTCTATTTCAATTTAACAATTACTTAGAAGTGGTGCACTTTTGGACCAACTTAATATCTTTGTAATTAAAGAATTGCGATTTGGAAAGTCATTATATATATATTTCAGATACTTGGGAAGAGTATTAAATTTCAATTATTTGATTTGATATCTATGTGTCATTCTGATTGGGTTACTTGGTAACTACCAATCGTATCATAATTTAAATTTTAAATCACAATAAAAAATTTGCATAGACATTATTGAATAAATAATAATTTATTCACAATTATTCATCATCATAATCATAATGCATATTACTAAATCACAAGAATAATATTAAGACAATAAATATTAATACAATTCATATTCTATATCACATAAAAATATATACTTTTGTGCCTTATCAAACTACCTATAAAAATCAAGTTTATACAAAATGGTGATAATAACATCATATTGAAATAATTTTTTAGAGGTTACAGTTGGATCCATAAATAGCAATATGTTTAGTACTATAAAGATCACAATAACACTTTAATGTGCCTCGTAGTAAAATTTGATAATATAAAATTTAGCAAAACATGAATAATAATAATTGATTATGTAATCCGAATATCTTTAGGCATTACTAAATCAAACAATACAATGGTTATTACCCACTAAACCTTTCCTCATAATAAAAAATAATTAAATCATTCATAGTATTCAATTATCAAAATATTAAAACATTCGGTTTAGCATTAAAGAGTTTGCATTCTTTAAATAAATATTATTTATACAACATGCAATCCAATCTAAAGTAGGAACATAAGAGTTGCATATTAAATTTCATATCATGTTCAGCAAATTGAAAATTTTTGATTGAGGCAATCATAATTATACTCAAAATTAATTGATATTTACTTAATCGAAAAATCATAATGTTATGAAAATTGGCTTTGATACCACATGTAAATATTTTTATGGTGTTATGCATATAATAACCTTTATAATCCAAAATCATAAATTATCATGATTTTCACAAATAATAACATAATGAGGAAAATAATAACATACCCCGAATCAGTTAAGCTAAACCTTCGAGTGATCCATAATTGATTGAACGTAAACCTAATATCAAAATTAGTGGGAAAATGTTTCTCTCTCTTGACCTTCTTTAGAATACATTGAATTCAGAATTATTTTGATGGGTAGTTTGAATGTCTTTTTATGGGTAGAGAGAAGATTAGTTTCCTTATTCAACAATGATTTCACTTTCCCATCAAAATATGATACTTGGAAAACACTTTTCTTTATTTACCAATTAATTATAACAAAAAATATAAAATTATAATTCTGTCAAATCTCTAATTCATATTACCATATTATGTAGGTGAATATAATGACTAAATAAATAATTTAGTCTTACGGTTTTCGGTTTTAAAAAAAAAAATGTTGCATATATTGGGGTAGCCAAAAGATACTCATGTTAGTCTGTAGCAAAAAGACAATCACTCGTACGCTTGTGATGAAGAAAAGACCCACACAACTCCTCCTCATGGGGGACCAATATATAGGCGTCAGGATCCTCTGAAGTGAAAACCCTGAAATCATCTCCTAGAGTGATCCATCCAACGGTTGAAATTAACCTCACCAAAACGACGTCGTTTTGGTGAGTAATTTGAAAAAAAAAAAAAATAAATAAAAAATCAGCTTTAGTTCAAAATGTCAAGGGTTCTGCAAATATGAAGCATTAGAGAGAGAGAGAGAGAAGGGCTGAGAGGAGGAGCCCCTCCCACCCCCGACGGGTCAACGGTTGAAATCAGCTTTCATTTGGGAAGGCATGCAAAAGCAAAGCAAGAGAGATAGGTAAGCTTTAAAAGCTCCTGTCACATACTCTTTAATTTTTCTTTTTATATTGTCATTTTTATGATTTGAAGAAAAGTAAAATAAGAGAGAAAAATGAGTTATATTTCCATGATTGCTCCAGTTGCTTCGAAACTATTGGATTTCATATTCCCTCCCATCACCAATCAATTTGGTTATGTGTTTCACTATAATAAAAATGTGAAAAACATCAGAGAATTACTTGAGAAATTGCAAGATAAGAGATCTAAGTTGAAGGAGGGTATGTAGCCAAAAGAAATGGGGAACTCATTGAATCAGATGTTGAGAGGTGGCTGACTGAAGTAGGTGAGATTGTTGAGAAATTGGGAAAATTCTTGGAAGATGATGCTATTGAGGAGAAAAGGAGCTGCTTCAAAAATTAAGCGGCGGTGGTGCGTCGGGGGTGGGAAGGGTTCCTCCCTCCTCTCAGCCTCTCTCTCTCTCTCTCTCTCTCTAATGCTTCATATTTTCAGAACCTTGATGTTTTGAACCAAAGCTGAATTTTTTTTTTCTTTTCAAATTACTCACCAAAACGACGTCGTTTTGGTGAGGTTTAATTTCAACCATTGGATAGATCACTCTAGGAGATGACTTTAGGTTTTCACTTCAGAGGATCCTGACGCAATATATAGAGCACTGTTTACATTGTCATCAATTTGGCTTGCCTATCTAGTTGTTTGGTTACAATAAATACATCAGCCTAATCAACTCGCAACGTTTTGTTTTTTTTCTTTTAATGACGAGAATTTAGTCTAGGTTGGTTTCTTTAGATGGAATGATTTTGAGAGAAAATAAAAGAAATGGAGAGATATATATTTCTCTTATTTATTTGGATAATTTAAGTAGAGAGAAAAGAAATGGAGAGATATGTATTTCTCTTATTTATTTGGATAATTTAAGTAGAGAGAAATGGGAAGAAATAGAGAGAAACTTATTTCTCTTATAACCCTCATTTTCAATCTTCCCAAAAGTGGAGAGATTGGAAGAGAAAAGAAACCAAAAGATTCTTATATTTTTATAATACCAATTTTGTCCCTATAAAAATAAAAGAAATAAAATGATTAATACCTATGTCCTCAAGGGCTTTTGGTAATATAACACAAAATAGTTTCTTTTCCTTTCTCTTATAAAATCTAACTAAATAAAAATGAGAGAAATCACAATCATTTCTTTTCTTTTATTTCTTATTTATCCAAACAAAAAAGAGAGAAATCACAATCATTTTTTTTCTTTCTTCTCCTAAATTTCCAAACTTGGTCGAAGCTTTAAATCTATGAATCGGACAAACAAAAAGTAGGTCAAACTTCAAACCTTTCTTAATAGAATCTTAAAAACTATCCATTCAAGTTAGTCTCCGGGATTTTGATGAACATGGGTTGGGTTACTTTGTTACTAAGAAACTAGCCCTTTCAACTGCTCCAATAGATATGCTAACAATTTTCTTTTTCTTGTTTTTTGGGTGGTAGTGGTGAGAGCCACTACTTTATGATTAACGCAGAGGGTGGTGGATAGAAGTCCAAATTAGATCGAGGGATTAATTATATTCAACACCTTGTGGGATTGAGTAATATTCAGTTGACATTATTACTATCTCTCATGCATGTTCATTTTGATTTATTAATAATGTTAGGATAATTATATTTTATATTATTTTTATTTATTATTTTATATGTCAATACTACATTAATAATGAATATGAGTGATGAAACCTTATAAGTGAAAATCGTGCCATGTCGTGTCATATCGTTTTTGTGCTATGTCATCGTGGGTTTATATTCAAAACACCCGAATACTAACATGACATATTTAACTAGACGTGTCAATTATCTTGATAATGACTTGACCAACTTATAATTATGTTAATCTAAACATGACTTGCCTAATAATGGTTAGTATAAGAATTTGTTTTATATTGTAAACAGATTGTACAACTTATTTGAAGATAACCCATTTTACATCATATGTTGTTTAAATATTTACACTCACAATGATATTATATACGCCAAAATATTCATGAAAAAATTCAAAAGACATACATTAAATCTGAACTATTGTCGTCAAACATCGAACAAAATTTAAAAAATAAAACAAATTTTCATCTAATACCAAAATTTAACCGAATCTAATGGCTGAGAATAAAACATTTAAAGTCCTATGACTGCCATATTGAGGTTGCATTTGGATTATCAACAGGTTAATAGCATATTCGTGTTTACGTGGTGACACAAAATTTTACATAAGTTAGACAAATTGCGTAAGTTATATGTGTTCAATCTACATTCAACCCTTCTATTATTTATTTTATTGAGTCATGTTATATTGTTAAAAAATAATCAACTCTAGCTCTCTCAGTATCAGTATTGCTTGAATCATGTCATATTTTCAGTCCTACATAATGTGACAAATTTTTTTTTTATTGATTTTCACAGCAAATTATTATTGATGTATTGGTTACCCCTTGCAAGTGTAATCCTTAGTGGGCTTTGGAGGAGGCATTGGTTGGGGGACAACCTTATGAAAAGACACCGCCTTAGTAAAAAAAAATGAGAAAATTATGATCGGCAATGTTATACGTATCAATTAATATATTAATTAGTGTATTAATATATATTATGATATTATTATTGATTTCACATATTATACAAAATATAAATATTCAAAACGTATCTAACATTATGTCACATCATCTATTAGTACATTAATTAATATACCAAGATATGCATATAGCATTATTCATTTGCAATTTAGCGGATCTTTTCAAAATAAATTTTACATTGATGATAAATTTTGTAAATATTAATAATTAAAATTATATTTTATCGATTTATAAATATTTTATGAAAATATCACTAATATGTAATTTCTTTAAAAAAAATTTAGTGGAACTCCCAATTATTCACCTCTTTTATTTTTATTTTCATTTTTCAAAATTAATTACAGTGAGATCTTATCAATTATTAGATAATATTATTTTTTTTCTCATATACAAATCTGTATATTTTGACATCATTAACTATAAATAATTATACAAATACTTTCTTTAAAAAAAGAAAAGAAAAAAGAAAGAGATAAAAATGACACATTTTTAAAATTAAAAAAATTTAAAATACACAGATTGGTAAAAAAAAATAATAATAAAATAAAGAAGTAACATTCACATAATTAACCTTTGTTTTTCCTCAAAAAAAAAACAAAAAAACAAAAAAACAAAACAAAAAAACAAAGCAAAACAAAACTTTTATTTAATATTTAAAATTTATTTTATGTTGTGTTTGATTAAGAGATTTGGGAAGAGATTTGAAAATACAAATAAAAAAAGTGTAAGAAATTAGGTAAAATGCAAGTATATTTTATTCATATTTTACCTATTTTTTTTAAAAAAAATTCTTTTTAAATCCCTTAACAAAACACACCATCAGAGTTAGTTCATGGTGATTGGTGCTCACCAATCATTTCTATGACGACCGAGTCTTTCTTTTCTTCCTTCTCTTCTCCTTTCTTTCTTTCTTCGCCCCGTCTTTCTTTTATTTTTTTCGTTGGGCTTGAAACGTTCGAAAATTGTTCTTAAAATAGAATCCTTGTTCTTGTGGTGTTTGGTGTTGGATCTCACTTGTTCTGGGGAAGTGCGGGGTCAGGTCCAGAGTGCCCGAGAGAGAAGTGAAAATTTTTCTGGGCTGCTAGGCCAAGGCCGCACGTGCGGGAGGCCAAGCCGCACGTGCTGGAAGAGGGGAGTTTGGGTGAGTGCATTCTGCTTAAATTGCAGGTGCTGAGCGAGGTGCACGCGTGGAGGGTCGCACGTGCGGGGATGAGAGCCACACATGCGGGAGTGAGGCTCCGTACGTGCGGGGCACATGCCACACGTGCGAGACGGCTGGGCAGTCCGAGACTTTGTTTTTCTTTCTCTTTTAGGGTTGTTTGTATCTCATTTTTACACACTTCTCTCTCTCTAAAAACACATTTTTCTCCTCCTTCTCTCTAGAAACTCTCACCAAAGCCCTAAAACACCTTGATTCTTACACATTTTTCTCCTCCTTCTCTCTAGAAACTCTCACCAAAGCCCTAAAACACCTTGATTCTTGTAAATTTTTGGTCTAGATCACCAACATTTCTCACCAATCTTGAATATCCAAGTTGGGGTTCCTCTTGGGGCTGTGGAATATTGAAGAGGCTTCCACTAAAGCTAGGGTTTCATTTCTTTCTTCATCAAGCTTGAGGTAGGGACATTCTTGAGTTATATATGTATATGTTTTGCTAGATGTATGTTGATTTTGTTGCTTCTCTTGAATTTATTTTGAGAGTTTGGTTCTTAGCTCAAGGATGATGAGATTTTCTCAAAATGAGGGTTTAAACTTTAAAGGCTCTAATTTGATTCCTTGAAGCCTTTTATCTATGAATTAAGAAAGATGATTTTGATGAGCTCTTACATGAAAATGGGAGATGGTTTGGTTTTGAGAAAGAACCCAAGAAATTGGGGGTTTTTAGAAAACATGAGAAAAACTATGAAATTCTTCTTTTCTTGTGTTTAAATAAGTCAATGAGTGAGGAACTCACAATGTGATATAGAGAAATGATAATTTTCTTAATACAAAATAATGGTGGACTTATTTTTAAACTATTGTTGAATGCATGGAAACATTTAAGTGTAAGATGGTAATTGTTGTGTACTATGGATTTTGAGAATTATAAACATTGGGAATTAATGTTTGAAAACATTATATGAGTCCTTGATGAGACCATATTGCTAAGAATTGTGAAAAGTGAAATTGGGGCTAAGTGTGGAAAACATATGGTTATCTTGGGAAAGACCATTGAAAAGAGGTAATGGGAAATGTGACTGTTGATATTATTGTAGAGACTTTGAAAATGGAGAAATGTCATGAGATATGGAAAATCATTGCATTGCATATTCATTCAATTATTATTTTTGCATGGTGAATTTCGATTGAAGATATCTACCTCATGAAAGAAAATGATGTTGTAATGAGCACTATGGAAATGTGTTATGGGGTAAATATGTGGTAAGTCCGGATAGGGGGTCTAGTTGACCTTAATAAGTTGGCCTGAGTGTCCATGGTGAAAGATCAGAAAACCGTGTGGATAGGTGTCGAGCCTTCCGGTTAATACAGGTAAAAATGACAGTTTGGTAGTACTCGTAGAGTTTACTTGCAGACACTAGCCTAGGGATTACTAGTGTCGTATTTACCGCCCCCATTGATTACAATTGGAAGTTTTTGAAATATGTTGAGATTGCTGGCTATTATTTAAAATGGAAATCCTTATGAAAAGCATAAAATGAATTTTTTTTTTTAAAAAGAGCATGGCATAGCATGGGCATTGTTTAATTTGGAGTTCTAGCATAACTGTATATATTTTGTTAGAATTCTCTACTGGGCTTTATGCTCACCCCTATGGGAGTTGGTGCAGGTAAAGATGTGGTGATCCCACCGAACTGAGGGTGTGGATATCTTTTTGTGAAGAGTAAATAGCTCTCTTATTTTTGTTGTGACTTTTGTAAAGCCAAGGGCTAAATGTGTATGGTTCGAGTGACCATTTTGTGTAAGCGGGCCATTGCCTTGGAAGATGTAAGCCCTTAAGGGCATTTTATTGTTTTGAGATTAGGTGCTTCACATGCTATAGATTCATGTGTATTTTGATCATTGAATGTATATCCGCATGTTTAACTTTTGTATAAACTCTCATATTAACTATGTAAGGTTTGGAGGTTTATAGTCATGATTTAATGAATGTTAATTATGTGGGTAGTTCATGTTGAATTATTTCGGGGCGTTACAATTTCTTCCATATAATTGCGTGGTTTCAGGAGATGCCAGTGAGAGATATAGGGAGATGCCAGTAAGTAGCTGGTGAGAGAGCCTTGTGGTTCTTGTACTCAATTTCGTGAAGTAATTTTTTTTTTTTTGTCAGCAAAACAAAATTTTATTGATGAAAAAAGTATAATATATGTAAAAATATATCAATAAAGTAGGAGAGTACATAAAGCATCATAATTAAACTTAACGATGCCAACTAGGTTGGCACCGCAAAAAAAACACAATCATCTGCTAGCACTTGACTTAGGATTAGTGAAGAACCAATCAAAGACACCCAAAGAGAAGGACAACCAAAAACTAACACAACAGCTAACAACTAAGGACAACCGAACAAACACAACAACAAACAGCAATAACAGGAGGCCTGTGCATATCTTTGCAGCCAAGAGCTCCATACAAACCAACAACCAGTTCAAAACCAGCAAACAAACCAACCACCAACTACTGCAAACAATAGCCGCAGGAGATTCAACAATCACTTGTTGAATCTTAATTCCGTGAAGTAAATAGATTCAACAATGGCTTGTTGTTACGCCTCTTAATTGTGTTTATCATTATCACAATCATTGGTTCATTAGGCTAGTTTTGGAAATGATTTTTATGATTTATAGTGAATTTTTAAAAAAAAATTCAAAAAATTTTTGATTTCTAGATTCAACTCAATAAGACAAATTAAAAAATTATAATTTTTTTAAAAAAACTACCATAAAAAACAAAAATAAGTCAAAATAAATAATCATTTTTGATTTAGTATTTTTTTTTTTTTGGAATTTTTCAAAAAAATATATATATACTTTTTAGATTTGTTTCGATAAGATGGATCAGAAAAGTAAAATTTTTTACATAATTTAAAAAAAAATTATTAAAGACAAAAAAAATTTAAAAAAAGAGGGGACTTTTTTTTTAAAATTTTTTTTTTGGGGGCATATTTCTCTGAAATAGTTTCACTTAAGAAAAATATCAATTAACATCAAAACAATAGCACCAACAGAAAGAAAGAGAGAGGAATTAGAGAAAAAGAGGGAGAGGTGTTGGTGCATGATTTCACAAGTTATTTTAATATTAAACTATATTAATATAAATGATTAATTATATATTTAATAGGTGGTGGTTACAAATGTGATATTGAATTAAGATTAATAACAAACCAAATCAATGGGATTTTATGGCCATTATATGGTAGTGGTGTAGGTGCATTTGATTAACGAGGGAATAATTTGTATGTGCTTAATCGTGAGTTATAGCCATAATTATTCTAGTGATTAATTTGAGACCTTTCATATAACTTGTGGTGTATGCATAATATATAAAGTTAGTATATTTGTTGTTGGCACAAAAACAAATAATTTTATTATTATTTATTATTTATAATTGCAGGACATGTGACATTATGTTGTATACTTTAAAGTTGAAAGAAGTTATGGTAAAGTATGGAACATATATGGAAAAGATGGTGGAGAAATACAGAGCATAAAATAGATGAAAGAACATGGTCCATAAAGTGAAGAAGATAGGAGATTATGGAGGGACATGTGGCAAATAAGAATGAAAATGGAAATATATGTAGTTATTGAGTGGTTATTTTCTACATTTTTTCCCTTATAAATAATCATTCATGTTTACGTTGTAAAGATCTATCCAACTCAAATCAAAGACAAAATGATGTATTTATTGTCATTTCTCTTATCTTAGGAGTAGACATAACTTAGATTTATTTTCTGTACTTTCTTCATTGAGACAAAAGAATTGTCAATACAATAATTTGATAATAAAGCTTGAATTTAATCTATATAAATATTTTAACCTTCATTAGCATGCTCATATTTATAATATTTTTCTTCAAAGAAAAAATAACCCCAACAACCAACACCACCAATGTCACCATACTTCCTTTTTCTCAATGTTGTACTGCATTGTTATACCATCTTCTTTCACCATCATTACAACTGAAGGAAAAATATACGGATAATCATATTACCTAATGCGGAAATGGTTTGAATCGGATATTTGAATTACGAGTATCGTCTGGAAAACCCACCGTCAATTGAGAAGTTATTAGAGTTTTTCAATATTTATCCACACTTCAAATTCCTAGGTTTTCAAGATGGTAGCCTCAAGATAGATGAATAGAGAGAGAATTTATTTTTTTGGTATATCTACACAATATTAAGGATGAGCCCTTATATAGGCATATATGGCAAACCATGTGTACCTCGTGATTAGGCCACACCATGTGTACCACACAATGTTTTGAAACTGGATTGGTGAGCTAATCGGAAAAAGAACTGGGTGGACAGGTTGCTAGTTCAATCGCCGGGTTGAAGAGGTCAACCCATGACGTCATAATTACATCATAAATATATTAAAAATGTAAGTGTAAAAATGAAAAAAAAATAATTAATTTTTTTTAATTAAATCAAACAAGCATTTACAGCAGAGACAGAGATAAATTTATATATATTCGTAATGAAAAGCCAAGATAACTCAAACCCACATTGTAAAAAACTAAACTAAGAATTACCTAGAAAATAAAATTTCATCATAAACAAACAAAGAAGAAGAGAAAGCTCTACTCACACCAGAGATCAATGGACTCTCTCTCCAATAGAAAAAAAAAAAAAAAAAAAAAACCCAAACAAAAGAAGAAAAAGCAAAGAAGACAAGTATAAAGAACCGATTGATGATAAAACCCAAATTTTCAAATTCCCAAAAAACAAAAAAAATTCAACATTTTGGGACCAATTTTCATCTCTCCAAATCAGGAAACCAACTAATTTTATACTCTCCACCAAAAATGGTGAAGCTGGCGTAGGAGATTCCATCTTCGCCATCGCAGTAGAAGAGGAAGAGAAGGAGGAAAAAAAGAGAATAGTTACTAGCAAAACAGAGTAGAGAAATAGAGGAGCAGCAGAGGTCAAAGTAATCACCAGATTTGTGTCCTCCATTCACCAGAATTCTGCGGCTGCTAGACAGAGAAAGTGAGATTTTAGGCCAAAACCAGTGACACCCAAAAGAGAGAGAGAGAGAGAGAGAGAGAGAGAGAGAAGCCGAAGAAAACCCTTCTGTTGTAGCCCTAAGATTTAGGATTTTTTCAATCCTATATATATGTTCAACAAACCCGTCCAGTTCATAATAACCTAGTCTAGATCGCCGGTTTTGCCGGTTCAACCAGCGATCTATCCGGTTCTTGCATTTTACACCAGTTTTTTTCCTAGTTTGGGTTTAGAGGTTTTTTCTGTACCAGAACAAGGCCCGGTTATCGGTTCAACCGGTCAGGCTAGTCTGGGTTTGCAAACATTGGTACCACATGCCCAAGACCATGTGTCCCTCATGGTTAGGCCATGTGCAAGTGGACCATGTGTACCATACGGCCTTCAAGATTAGGCCACACCATATGTGTTTACCACATTGTTTCCAAGATCTCCCACTCATCTACACATCCACATCATGTGTTATATGCTCAATCATCATTTGTCAATCTCTTATTCAATCCACCCATCATATGGAAAAATGGAGCGTGTGACCTGACAAGAAAGTATAAAGTAGGAGTGCTACATTAAGTCACCATAAACTAACATAGTACATCACTCGAAATATCTCGTCTACACCCCAGATTCATTGGATCACACCAGATCAAACATTTTAAAATCCCTTGCGAGTCATAACTCATAAACATGCTTGACCTCAACATTGTATTTGTACTCATGATTATATCGTGATCTCAAATCCGACATAATCACCTAGGCAATGAGCTACAATACAAGAGTATGATTTTCAACAATCTTCCCTAGCCACTCATGTCAATTCACTCAAACTTGATCGCTTTCCTAGACATGGTCCTCTGGATCGTATTCATTATGACCCTTGGATGACATGCTAAAGTAGCGACATCAAGTCATCACTTCGTGACATAGTTCCAAGTTCAAGGGTATAGAGTAGGCTTATTATTGGTCTAACAGGGCTCACACAGTACTAGAGCAGGGATTCATCTAGCAACTCCCTTAAGTGGTTGACGGTAGCACATATAGTATGATATGTATGCTACGGGGGATGTAACACTTGTGTCCTTCAAAGCTTGTGGGAAGTGTATTTGAATCCTTTATTTTATTTTGGGAATCTTTGGGTTGTTGTATCTTAGTTTTGGAGGAGTATAAATTAATTAAACTAGTTGGGAATTGCTCATTTACATTTGTTTAGGTTGAAAAGTTATTTGGAAACCTAAAAATCTTGTTCTAGGGTCGACACTGGTTTTGGTGGTGCCAACACCTTCCTTTTGTTGTTGGCCTCAAGGGTCGACACCAGTCTGGGAAGGGTCGACCCTTGTCCTGAAATTGCTTGCTGAAATTTGGTGTCGACACCAGTTTGGGAAGAGTCGATGCTGTCAAACATTAGTGTTCTAGCTTTTCTTCATAAGGGTCGACACCTTTGTTGTAGGAGTCGACACTTGCAAACTTTTTCCTAAATTTTTAGTCAGTTTGGGTCCTACTTTTTGAGGATTTTGACAAGATCTTTTGGGTTGACTTTGGGATTTATTTTTATTTTGACCTAGTACTATAAATAGGTCCACCACTTGATATTTTCCTTACTTTTCCTTCTCATTTCTCCCTCTAAACCGTGAAACTCTCTCTTTCTCTCAAAAAGCGTTTTTTCACTCAAGGATCCTTAGATCTACTCACTTGGAGACCTCTCATCGCCTTGCTCATTTGAGATTAATTGTAGAGCTTGTTGAGGACTTCATTTTGATCAAAGCAAAACATCGTTTCTCCTTTGTCGATTTTTGGGCTTTTCTTCCTTCTCCCTTTTCTAAGCTTGAGGTAGAGACTTTCTATACTCTTGTATGATTTTTAACTTGGGTATTTGATGATATTGCAAATAAAGGTTGGGATTTGGGTGATTTTAGACAAACCTAGGGTTTTGGTTTAAAATCAAAAAGAGAGGTTTTCAAAGTAAAGGTGTGGAAATGTTTATGGGTATAGATATGAGGTTGTGTTGTATCAAACTTGTTGATTTTGGCAAACGGGTTGTATTTGGGAGGAAATGGGGTGTTGCCCTAAAATGTTTCTAATGGTTATTTTGTATAAATCATGGAATTGGTTCAATAAAGGTAAAAGTGGTTAGATGTGTATGTTAATGGTGGAGTTGGAAAATTGTCCCTTTTTTTTTATCGATGGACATATGGATAGTTTATCTATTGTGAAGTTTGTATAACTACTTAGAAATATTTGTTTTGGGCTATCGGTGGAGGATAGCTATGATTGTTGTAGAGATTGTATGTGGACTAGGTGAATTGAAATTAATCTTTTGTTGGTTGTCATTGAATATGACTATATTTATATACATTGTATATGTATGATTATTTGGGAGGAGAAAGGGGATGTACTTGATGTGTGATTATATGTTTATATACATTGTATATGTATAATTGTTTGGAACGAGAAAGGGGATGAACTCCATTATAATTAAGTTAGCCGGTGTGTCCTGGGTGAAAGTCTCGAAATTTATACATGAGTGTCAATCCCGCGAACGAAATATCCGTAAAATGGCAATTGGAAGTGTTTGTGTGTTGTTTGTGAAATTGTTGAACCATGGAGTTGTAGTCTCATTGGGGTTATTGTAAAAATAACGAAATCGACTCATGTTTTGGAAAGGATTGAAGGGAAATGAAATGAAATGAAACTTTGTGTTCTATGACTATATAAAATGTGATCATTTTACTTCCGGCATTATAAAAGCACATTGCACTTATACCGTTGTTAAACCTCATATACTGTACTAGATTATATCTGCTGTGCTGTGGCTCACCCTACTTGGGAAAAACGTTTTCAGGTGCTGGTGATATGCCTCCGTCAAGGACTTAGCTTGGGAGGATTGTGGAGCTAAGAGCTCACATTTGTTTATTTGTATTTGTTTGCCTTTTGTACAAGCATAGGGCTATATCTGTATTGAGCCTCTGACTCTTTTTGTTGTAACCAAGCATCGTCTTGGAAAGTTGTAAACCCGTAGGGCATGTTTATCTGTTTATCTTTCTTCCTCTCTTTTAATTAGAAACATGTGCTATAGATTTAGGGTTAGGCTTTATGAATGTATGATGCATATACTTCTCTTTTGTATATCATATTGAATTAATGAAAGATAACTTTATTATTGTTGTTAACATATAATGCTTGGTGGATGGATTATTGTATTATTTTTGGGGCGTGACAGCGGAGCTCCCACTAAATTGGGTCTATCACTCTCTAATGCCATACGAATCTTAGTCTAATCGCTATACAAGCACTTAACCTAAGTTTCTTAGCATATTCGCTCATCAAGTGCTTATCTAAGACCTCACATTTGACTATATTCAGGTTTCATAAAGTTATGGATAACTTCATGTTGGCTTTTTAAAAGTCTCATCTTAGCTAATGCTAAGGCGATATCTTATAATAATAAATCAGTTTTGTTCGCTTCTCAAGTTACAAAACATTTACCTTGCTCACTCTCTAAGTGCCAAGATAATTAATGTCTCATCCTGCTCACTCTACAAGCGCCAGGGTGATCGCTAGTGTAAGAAGGCCGATCTAAGCCTGGTGACATCATATACAATGTATGCTAATAGTGTCAATTACGCTATAAAACCACATGAATAAATAATTATGTATAAGATACTCAAAAAAAATATCTAACAAAGTCAATGAGGTATCCACAAAAACATCAAATCCTACGAAGTCCTAAACTCCTAACATGAGTTTGGAAAACGTCTCTAGTAGTGGCTTTAGTAAGTGGATCAGCCATCATCCTACTAGTGGAGATATGTTGTAGGACTACATCCTCTTGTGTAACCACATCTCGAATAAAGTAAAATCGAATGTCGATGTGTTTAGTTCTACCATGATACTTGGGACCTTAGAATATGCCAAAGTTGTCGTACTGTCAACATAGATCATAATGGCTTCATCTACAGGAGCCGTGATCCCACGACACTGAAAGAATCTCTTCAACCAAACAAACTCTTGTACTACTGCTGAACAATCAACTTACTATGACTTCAAAGTGGACAAAGCAATGTATGGTTTCTTCTTATTACACTAACAAATAGTCACTCCACTAAGTAAGAATGAATAATCAGTGGTAGACTTGCGCTCATCTTTATTAGTAGCCCAGTTTGCGTCACTGCATCCCTTTAGTCTCAAATCTCGACCCTGATAGCAAAGAATGAGATCCATCGTCCCATGAAGATAGCGAAAAATCCTCTTCATTGCTTGTCAGTGAACAAGTCTTGGGTTACTGTAGTAACAACTGACCAATCCTACTACAAAACATAAGTCTGGTCGAGTACACATCATAATGTACGTTAGACTACCAATTGCACTCGCATAGGGAACTTTTGCCATTTGTTTATTTTTCTCATCTGTCTTAGGGCAAAAGTCAATGGTCGAATTACATCCTTTCTCAATTGGGGTGTCAATGGGTTTGGAATAGTGTATATGAAACCGTTCCAAGACCCTCTTAATATAAGTCTCTTGAGACAAGCCAAGAAGCTTCTTACAGCGATCTCTCAGGATCTTAACTCTAAGCACATAATTTGCTTCTCTCATGTCCTTCATTTCAAAAGCAGAGGACAACCATTGCCGTGTGGCGACAATTATCTGCATGTCATTTCTAGCTAATGTCAACATACAGCGATAGGATAAGGAAACTTTTTCCTGATCGTTTGACATACACACAATGGTCTTCTTTCATTATCTTAAACCCAGTCAAAATGATGGCTTTATGGAATCTAAAGTACCATTGTCTAGACGATTGCTTTAAGCCATAAATAGAACGTTTAACGTGGCATACTTTGTGCTCTTGTCCATTGACCTCAAAGTCAACTGGTTGATCCATATAGATCTCCTCATCTAGTTCTTCATTGATAAATGTAGTCTTAACATCCATTTGGAAAAGTTCCAAATCCAAATGTGCGACAATAGCTAGAATTAGGTGAATAAAGACAAATCTCACCACCGGGGAGGATGTCTCATCATAATCTATATTCTCTCTTTGGGTATAGCTCTTCGCCACAAGATGAGCCTTGTACTTATCGATTGACCCATTAGCCTAGCGCTAAATTTTGAAGAGCCATTTGTTACCAATGGTCTTGCCCCTAGTTGGAAGGTCAACCAACTCCCAAACTTGATTCCGAGCCATAGAGCTCACGTCATCCTTCACAGCAGCTATTTACTCGTTAGTATTAGGTGAAACCAATGCTTCCTCATAGGAAGTAGGCTTATCAAGATCCAACGGAGTGCACATGAAAGATTCTCCTCAATCTCATAACGACGATGAGGAATGGTTCCATGTTCACTTCTACATAACTGGGATCCTAGTGAGTCATTTTCTAGTGGAACACTCCCACTATGAGGTAAATCACTCCCACTATCTTTGGTGATTTCAGGATAACTCTAATTCTCAACCCTCACCAAAAGATGGTGTGATTTCCTCAGAATTCTACAACTCAAATAATGCAAGATCTTTATTTACTTCACCAATACTAAGAAATTCATTCTTTATGAAATTGACATCTCGCAACTCACTTTTAGTCATTCTAGCATTAGGGTGTTCACCATACATTACGTAACCCTTTGAGCATTCGGAGTATCTAGTAAACACTTGTTTATTTGCTTTAGGGCCTAACTTCTCATGCTTATGAGAAGTATTGTGAACAAAACCCATATAACCCTAAGGCCGCAAATGCTCAAATATGGTTTTACGCCTTTCCATAATTCATATAGAGTTGTTAGAACTAACTTTTAAGGCACATGGTTAAGGATGTAGGCAACAATCAAAAGAGCATCCCTCAAAAAGATATAGGGAGGTTGGCTTGCTCCATCATCGATCTAATCATTTCAAATAAAGTACGATTCCATCTCTTTGCTACACCATTTTGTTGTGGAGTCCCTGGAATCATTAATTGCCTGTGTATCCATTTTTCCTCACACAGTCTCTGAAATTGATGTGATAAATACTCAAGCCATCGATTTGTTTGAAGCATTTTCAATTTTCTGTTTATTTGATTCACAACCAGTGCAACAAAGCGCTTGAAGCAATCCAATGCCTTAAAGCGATGTGAGATCAAATAGACATAATTGAATCGTGAGTAATCATCAATAAATGTAAGAAAATAAGAAGCGCCATGGCGTGTCTTTATATTCATGGGTCCACAAATGTCAGAGTGAACTAACTCTAGAGGATATAAAGCCCTAGGTGCCTTTCCAAAAGGCTTCTTACAGACTGTTCTTGCCAAACAAGGTTCACACATAATCAGACTTATATTAGCAAGATGCCTCAACAGGCATTCTTTAGCTAGTCTAGTCATTCTATCTTTGCCTATGTGACCAAGTCTAGCATGCCAATTAACAGAATTTAATGACTCATCTTCACGTGACACATAAGAATATTAGGAAAAATCCAAATCTAGTATAAAGAAACCATTAGAAAGAAAACTATGTCTATACAAGACTTTATTTACATAGAAATCCAACTGATTGCCATCAAAATGAAAACTAAAACCAAATCCTAACAAAACAATAACTGATAAAAAATTAAATTGGACACCAGGCACATAAAGCACGTCATGAAGGAGTAAGGTGTGCCCCAGACACATCTTGAGCTGATAAGAACTAACTCCAAGGACATTTTCACGAGTTCCATTACCTAAGGTAACGTTTTTCCTACCAACATGTATCTTTATGTAATCCACAAACCCATTCTTTCTCTGGTTATGCAACGGGTTGCTCTTGAGTCTTTTTTGCATCAGGGCATTCCCGAGCAAAGTGACCTAGCTTCCCACAATTATAGCACTTGACTTTGGTTTTATCTTTGTTTTTAGAGCGATTGCCTCGACGACACTTCATCACATTACCTCGCTTATGTAACGCCCTAACCCTTCACACGTCATCGATATTGTCCGCTTTAGGCCACGCCCATACAAATTTGTTCTTTTCAGTGGGTCACCTATTCCAGAACTACTCCAGCCTAAGCATGCTTAACTGGGGAGTTTTGCTAGGGATCTCATCACCCGGAAAAAGGCCTCGATACTATATAAGGGTCTAGGTTTTTACTTTTATAGCTTAGGAACTCCCCCTCCATTCCTGATGTGGGACACTGGGACCTTACAATCCACTCCCCGTAGGGCTGCACGTCCCTGTGCAATAGCCTGCCGACTCACAAGATCGTCCACATGCACCGAGAGACATCAAGGGCCCACACTCGGTACTCTGGAGAGTCAGCTCTGATACCATTTGTAACGCCCCAACCTTTCACACATCATTGATATTGTCCGCTTTAGACCACACCCGCATGGATTTGTTCTTCTCAGTGGGTCACCCATCCCAGGACTACTTCAATCTAAGCACACTTAACTGGGGAGTTCTGCTAGGGATCTCACCACCTGGGAAAAGGCCTTGATATTATATAAGGGTTTAGGTTTTTACTTTTATATCCCAAGAACTCCCCTTTCATTCCCGATGTGGGACACTTGGACTTTATTGATGCTATATAAGGGTCTAGATTTTTACTTTTATAACCCAGGAACTCCCTAGTTAAGCGTGCTTAGGTTGAAGTAGTTTTGGGATGGGTGACCTGTAACACCCTCAAAATAAACCCATAAATCAAACAATATTAACATGCTTAGACATAAGAGAATAAAGCATAATTACATTTCATCAGAGTATTCCTTACAAATGTATTACATGTTAACAACAAAAGCAAATGCCCTGTGGGCTTACAGCTTTCCAAGTCAACACTTGGTTACAAATAGAAGAGTACTAACTCTATACAAAATAAGCCCTTGGCTTGATATATATGTAATACAGACAAAACAACCAAAAAGAGTCTTCAACTCCCATAACCATCCAAGCTATGATCTCGGAGGCGGCATGATACCTGAACCTGAAAATGATATCCCATATAGGGTGAGCCAACGCCCAGTAGAGATATGCTAAACATAATATGAACAATAACTAAAACGTTAGCAATTGATAAATGTTTAGTTCACAGAAATCATTTTCATAACCATTTCAACTACATGACAAAAATGTCCATGTTTCATTCCATTTTCCTTTTCTTATCCAATTCTCATTTCATAACTATGGCCCAGAACCTGGCCAAACAATTTAAATGTGATAACACTCGTTTTTGCTTTGGAGGGCAGGGAATGGCTTTTTGGCCATCCCCACACTCCACCGGCCATGGCTTGAGGCCACCGACCAGTGTTTTGTTGCCATCGGCCAGATGTTTGACCGGTCGGCACTCTAGTTGGTCGGTCGGCCATCTATTTTGGTCAAATTGCATTTTGGCTGGCCGACCACTGTTCATCTGCTTTTGCAGATATTTTTATGCCAACTGTGCTAGCTGGCATACACTTTGCTCGCCTCCATACACATGTATGGAGGGATCTCCCTCTTGACTAGCTTGTTTGGAAAGCTTTACAAGAGGGATTGTCTATAAGAGGGAGCCTCTTCTCCCTCCATTAGGGTTGACAAATTTTTTACAGCTTTAAGTTTTAGGGTTAGGGTTTGTTCATACTCCATCTGTATATCTCTCCCTCTCTTGAGTGTTTAGTGTGTGTTTGTTCTTACTATTGCACACAAACACCTACCATTACACCTTTCCTTAGTTGCTGAGGCATTAGAATGTTGATCTTGGACTTTTTGAGCTGGTTTTGATCCAAGAAGAGGTCTGGTCTTGTGATCTTGGAAGTGTTCTTCAAGGGTGAGTGTTCTTGCCCTTTATTCCCCATTTTTGCATAGCTTTTTTGACTATCTTGCAACTGTTTTTAGACTTTGCATATAACATATAAAAGTTCTGTTTTTACCTGCTTAAAATAGTTGTTTAGGTTGCTTTGAACTTTGGGCTTGTTTGATCCCTCTTAGGCCTTGTTTGGCCCTATTTTTGTGCTATTTTGGTGAGCTTCGGGACCACTTTGTTTGGGCCTCCTCACCACTGAAATCTTGATGGATTTCAGTGGTGAGGATGGTGGTTTAAGGTCCTAAGAAGGAGAGGGCCACCCTCTCTCCATGTTGTCCTTGAAAAGGGTCATTTTAGCCTCATTAGTGAGCACCTTGTTTAAGTGTATGTTGGCCATGCCTTAACTGTTTTTTATGACTATCTTGCCATGATATAGCATTGTCGTGAGTTGGCTTAGGCACCCCATGCTGGCTTAGCATACATGTCTTGTAATGCCATGAATTGCCTTAACATGCCTTGTGCTTTGAGCCTTGTTTCTAGCATGTTTTTGGCTTAGCTTTGTGAAGCTTTTATGCATGTTTTAGCATGCTAAAGGTCTGTTTTTGGTCATTTGAGTCGTCCATGCTTTTCTTTGTATAGCTACCATGCAAACTCTCTTGTATGTCTTGAGCATTGACCCCTCTAGCATGCCATCCTTGCATCATTTCAGTGGTTTGACACTACTTATAGCACCATTTCAGTCCTCATGGTATACTTGTATGCTTGCATTTGATGTCCCTTTAATGCCTTACAAGGTTGTCATCTTATGCTCCATGTGTGGCCTCTTTTGTATGCTTGAATGTTCGGACTACTTATATGCCATCTAGGTGTGTCCTTAGCTTTGCTTAGGTCTGCCTCGGACCTATGTTAAGTCCTTTTAGCTTTGTGGGGCTTGTTTGACTTAGCCATGGTTTAAGCCCCTTAGGCTTTCCTTGAATCTTGGACCATTGTTGCATGTTTAGCTTGTCTTGTTTACCTGGTTCGGCACCTTTATAACATGATTTTTAGAGCTTTCTATGCATGCTATGTGTCCATGTTTATCCTCTTTTAAGTGTGCTTAAAAGTTGTCTCCATATGCTTAAGTGTTTAGGCCTTAACATGTGCATGTTTGTGTGTGTTTTGCCTCTCATTCCTTAGTGTGTTGGCCACTGTTTTGGACCTAGTATAGGGCTGCCCAAATTGGTATAAGTCCATTGTTTGCATGTTGTTGCATGCTCACCTTGTGTGTTGTCATATACTTAGCCTATTACATGTGTTGCATGCTTCAATTGCTTTGCATTTGGCCCGCATTCTCTTGGCTAAGTTGCCTAACATGTTGTCCATGTTGCACCTTGCATGCTTGTATGGTTAAGCTTGCATAGTTATTCCATGTCTTGCATACTTATTTGCTTAGGTTGTGTGCCTATTGCATGCTTACTTGTTTGCATCTCATGTTGCACACTTAGCTCACATGTCTAGGTTGCATATCATTGCATGCATCTTTCACCTCTTGATCAAGCCATGATAGAGGTTGAAAGCCCCTTTGTATATTTTTATGCATTGCATTTCATTTGAAATCAAAATGCACGACTTGGTTCCTTAGGCCATCACGCATTGAAATGCGCGATTGGTGGTCCGAGAATCAAGGAACACACCCCTTTGAGTCACAAACATGATAAGGGATGTGTTGGTGCACACATTTGCTTGAAATGCATTGCCATGCCTTGTTTTGCCCTCTGCTGCTGTCAAAACTGTTTCTGCATGAAGCTTTGGCCGGCCGGCCATCTATATTGCTGACCGACCAATTATTGATGGCCGAGAGCTCAACAAATGGTTGATGACCATCCGGACATGGTCGGTGGGGTTTCCACTTGGTCGGTGGTGATCCACAGTGTCCATAGAGCATACCTTGGGAGTCGTGCAATTTTCAGAAGAACAGAGCAGGGAAAATAGAGGCAAACTTGTGCATGACAGTGGACTTCCGAGCGAAGCCAAGCACGCATTGCGCCGGGCCCTCTCGCCGAGGTTGTTTACTGTTTTATCAGATTAGTTAATTTGCTTAACTAGCTTAATTGGTCTGTAATATTTAATTAACTTGTAGGGTAGTTAAATCTGTATTATTCTTTCGGTCCCTCCGAGCGAGGGCAAATTTGTAATAAGTGTGGGTGCGTGTATGCATGTCATCCAACCCCCACTTCTTTCTCCCTTTTACTTACTTGCTTTGAAAGTTAGTACTAGGGCATATTTAATTTAGCATCCGTATGCTATGCATGCGTGCATCATTCATCGGTATTGCATGCATCGGGCTCGGCACATCATGCTAACTGCATAGTATTTCAAATCCAACTTGAATACGTGCATCAAATGTTTGCATTTCACATGCCATCCTAGGATTAGCCGAGCCTATCCTGATTGCATTCGGTATGCGTTACATTAGGCACTTAACATGGACTTGAATCATACATTGATTGCTAACGAGTTCTTTGTTTTGGCTTGGAGTACACTGTAAGTATTTTGTGCTTTAGCATCTCGTATGAGTGTGAATGTTAACATGACAGCATGCTTACCATGCGGCTAGATGCTTATGAGATATGAACTGCCTGAATGCCTGTGGGTGAAGGTTGGATTGCTTGAGTTGGAACAACTCATCAAAATCTATGTTTTAGCCTACTCGCGAGTAGCAAATTTCAAAACATTTTCCAAACAAACGGATATGCGATGCTTTGTTCCAAATTAGGCAATCTAGTCTATACTTTTTTTGCTGTGCGCATCACATAGTAAGTCTAGCTAATTAACCGGAATAAGAACACATAACGTTTTCAAAATTGGATATCATGGTTAGTAGAGGCCGATCTTCGGATCGGGCGAGAGAGGGTGCTCATAGCTGACCTTCCCCAATCGTACCCAAGTTCCCGAGCCGAGACAACTTTGGTAATGACGAGCACGTGGCCTTAGGCAAACGAGTCAGGGTTTCCTAAATTCCCCCATTAAAAAATATTTAGGTGGCGACTTTGTATCTGGCAAAACAATCCATGTTTGGCACTTCTTTTTTAAAAATCTGTTTTCTAAAAACGATTTGCCGGATTTGGAATCTTTGGCTCAGACTAAGAACCTTGACACAAAAAAGGAGTCCGAACTGTGGTGGCATGAAGCCCGAGGGCTAATCCACAGTTTCTGGCGACTCCGCTGGGGAGTTAGAGAGCTTGACTCGAACTCGTGATATCCTGTTTTTGATTTCACTTATGTGTTTCTTTGCATTGCATGTGCATTGGTGCGCCTAGGACACCGTGTCTGCCATCTGCCATTCCTGAATGGTTTGCTGGAGGCTTGTCTTGTCAAGGCATGACCATAAGGCTGACTGGTTATGGGCTCTGACAGTATGGGAACACAAACCCCGGTTTTACCGGGGCACCCTTTTTGACCATTCGACCTAGTGCATATCGAAATCCGTAGTGACCATTCCAAGCTAGGACAGGTTGCTTACCCGATGTTAGGTTGTTTGAAACCGCTGTGTGCGTAGTGAAACCCTAGCTCCTAACAAAATAGGATAGGGAAACCCTACCCCAACATAGGGGTGTTTTGGCTCTCTCTTACTTGCTATGTACTTTTAGAGTGTATCTCTAGAAGAACGTACATACCAGTTTGCAAGTCTGGGACATCAGGCCTAAGGGCATCAGTATTAGAATTTGAGAATCGATTATATCCGCGGATATCAGATTCAGTGTTTCGGGGCAGTGATTTTGTGGAACAGTGATCAGTAGTAGAGTACAGTTATTCGGTTACGCTTATGTCTGTTCAGTTGGACTGAAATACTGTTTGCTTTCCCTTTCAGTTCAAAGATTTGGGTTCAGAGATTTGGTGTTCTTCCTCGCTGAGGCAAAACAGATATCGGATCCATCGATCACCGACTGCATCGTCTCCGTTTGGTTTAACGGACTTATGATGACCCAAAGCTCAGAGGAAATTGTGGTTATGGTAGCCGCGTTAGACCAAGGGATCATCTTGCAGGATGAGACTAATGTTGATGTACCGCATCCACCCAGGTCGCCTGCTGCACACCCGATCTGGACCCCCAAGTTGTATCAGGCTCGTGAGTCCACCACGTTCGAGTTAATGGGAATGATCGGCGACCTCCAGAGATCCGTGGCCGATCTGGCCTATGGAATGTCGGCTTCGCCACTAGCCACATCATACACCGGGAATTTTTTACCACAGGAGCCCCTGTTACTGGGGCGGATTGTGATCGAGCTCAGCCAACCAGAGGTTGCCTCCAGCTACAGCAACGACATGTCAACAACAACCGGGTTTTGCTCTGATGTAGTAAACCAAACCCTCGATCAAGCTGAGGCTAAAGGTAAGAACAAAGTGGGAACAGATGCTGATCCCGTTGGACAACTGTTATGGGCAGTCGAGGCTTTGAAAGCCGGTGTAATGAATAAGCAGCAAATATTCGCAGTCATGACTAAAGCTGTAGATGATGCTTTCCTCACTCCAACCGAAGGCAGTTCAAGCCAGGCAGAAAATCGGGATAAGTCCCGTCATGCCAGACAGTTCCTTCCACTCCCAATCCTGTACCAGGAAAAGATCAGAAAGCCAAGGCAATGCCTGCCGACCCTTTCGCTAGTGCGTCTAACAAGAACCCTCAGACTTTGAAGTACCTGCCTCGAGGGTGCAGAGTCTATCATGCCCTCTACATGCCTTTGTCTAGGGCATTTCAAATTTTGGCAAAAAAGGGACATCTTAAACCCCTCGAACCCCAACCTCTCCCAAAGAATCTCCCTCTTACACATGATGCTGCCTTGTACTGCACATACCACCGGCAAACCGGTCACAGCACCGATGGTTGTTTCCGCCTTCGTCATGAAGTGCAAGATTTGATCGACAATGAGGTCATCCTCCCACCTACCTCAGTAAAGTCTGTTACCACTGAGTTGTTGGACTTCGAGGATACTGCAAGTATGTGATCAGAGATTGGACCACCTGCGGGCGACGCTCGGTGTATTTCAGATATGGCGTTTGGCACGCACTGTTGGGAGCATTTGCGAATGCAGTTTTGTAATTTCTGGCTGGGGTGTCGAGTCAGTTCCTTGTTTTGTTTTGGGTCTGTCTCATTGTCTTGAGTCAGTCTTTTTGCTTAAGAGTCTGTCTTGTTGTGTCAAGTCAGTCCCACTGTATAGAAATCAGGTGATTCCAGGGTTGTTGCCTCAGATATCATTATTTTGTTTTGTAATTATCCTTTTGCTTTCTCTTGAGTCTGTCTCTGCTGTGGAGCCAGTTGCAACTAGGAAATCTGAATGAAATAGCTGCGGCTATCATGTTTTTCGTGCCTATTGCTACTTCGAGCTAGTTGTGCCAGAAAATTTGAATGAAACGGCAGAGGATCTCACTCACTCTTCTGCACCCTGAATTCATTACATTGACCTAAGTTTTTCAAAACTTTTTTAACACTACGGTGATGAAAACAAAGAGGAAGGAATTCCTCGGGTTTTGCAAAACTTTGATCATTTGAGAGAAAGAGAGGCATGCTAAGCCCTTAATGATTGAAATCATGTTTGTTAACGTGAGTACTGAGAAGGACCCTGGCTTGATCCAGATTGGTTCTGCACTGTCTTCAGCACGAGCAATTAGTCGCTTTCTTAAAAATTTTCAAAAAACATTTTGCGCAGTCCTGCGAAGACTTGTGTGGAATCGCTCTTGAGATTGTGCAGCTTAGGGTCGCTCTCAGCCTCAAGACTTGAGCCCTTGCTTTAAAACCTTGAACCACAATTCGGAGTGTTCAACGATCGACCACCAAGAGAGGCCTGTGTGGCTAGATTGGGAGCAGCCCTCAAACAAGAGGCACCAAAGTCAGATCAAGAAGATCAGATCTCATCAGAAGAAGCTTGTGAAGCTAGAACAGAAGCACCCCTCCAACTAGGGGCAAAAATGTCCGATGTGCTCGAAGAACCGAATATGGGTCCTTTAACAAATCAATACAACAGTCATTTTCCTGGATTCAGATGATTTCAGGATCCCAAAACCATTTGGCATGGACTTGTTACACTTTTACCCTTTGAGAGGCTCGCTGGGCCGGAAACCCGGAAGGGCAACCGAGGCAAAAGTTAGAGTAAGAGAAAATACAAAAAAATGCAAAAGAAATGAAAAGAGAAAAATAGAAAAAAAAAGAAAAAAAGAGAAAAGAAAAGAATTAAAAAAGGAAAGAAAAACAAAGCTCGCAAGGTCAAAAACTCGCAACGGGCGCCTTGGCAAACGTTAGAGCCTAAAAAAAAGTGAAGGTTAAAATACCCGAGTGTACCTTAACCGACACTACGTAAGGCTTGATTCCCATGTTTGGGATACGTAGGTAACTTCATCCTGAAGTCCAGCCACAAACACTTCCAAATCAAGTGTGTCCATGTAATGGTTTTGATCATCCTTGCATTTTCTGAATCCGATAGTTCGGCTGTGACGCAACCGGAACTACGTAAGGCTTGATTCCCATGTTTGGGATACGTAGGCAACTTCATCCTGAAGTCCAGCCCCACGCACTTTCAAAGTGACTGTGTCCATATATTGGTTTTGACCATCTTCGTCTTCTCTGTATCTGAGAGTTCGGTTGCGATAATCACTAATGAAGACTGACTACAGTATGCTGCGGCGTTATCCAGACAAGGGGCGACTTTCCATGGCCATCAGTCGCGATTCAAACCAGGGGCAACTTTCCGTTGCCATTCAAAGCGCTGCGGTGCCATCCAAAAAAGGGGGTAACTTTCCGTTGCCATGCAATGTCCTTTGAAAAATGAGCAGTTTTCCTTCTGATCTGAGGTTGTACATCTCAAGAGTAAGTTCTGCGCTCGTTAAGCAGTGACCATTTGCAAAAATAGTTTTTGAGAATTTTTACTGAGGTTGACTAATTTTCTCGAAAATTATTCCATCTTTTCCAAAACTGGACCATTTTCTTAGACCCAAGAAAGGAAAATTTTCAGTGCTCATAGCCTGACTTGCATGATTTTAAATCAAAAAATCGAACAAGTATGTTAATCTAACTCTCATCTTGGTCAAGACTGTTTTAGTAGAAAACCAAAAAAAAAATGGTTGAAATGATGAACTAGGGGCACAGTTGAGTCAGGTGTTCTATCTTTCCCCCGTAGTCAACATACTTGCCAGAAGGGCACTCTATTCCCCAGAAGAAGACACAACTGAAGCTGTCAGTAAAGGGCTGAAAGCTCTCAACAACCTCCAAGCAACGAGGTATCGAGCCAAGTGCGAAGCACAAATTGGAATGGATCAAGATAATCCATCCAGAACATCGACTAGACGTCCCGGGAGGAAATAGCCGCGAGCTAATAATGTTGGGCGTGAACCCACAACTTCCTATTCATCTACTAATCACCCTAGGGAGGGATGAAAAAAAATGAGAGAATAAAGAATAGAGAGGTGTAAGTTGAGAGAAAAGTGAGCAAGAAAAACGGTTTTGAGAGAAAAACTGAGCCTGAGAGCTGAGTGATGTAAGAATCACAAATGAGAAGAGGGTGGGAAACAATACCCGGAGAAACTGGCTCCTCGCAAACTAAGAGGTCTCTTGCCTTTTGTAACGCGTCTGTGTGTCGTGTCTTTTGTTTTGTTTACCTTAACTCTTGTTTTGAGTCGGTTCCGAGCGTGTCTCGTTGTGTCTAGGTAGTTTACCTTTTGAGTCTTTTTCATTGAGTTCAGTTGTAGGCTCAATACCCCAGTTTGAAAAACCCTTTTTCAATCTGAAAAATTTTAATCGTGCTGTGCTCAGAGTGCTGTGCCATTCTCCACATTTATGTGAAGCAAAAGAAGAAAGGGAAAATTTGGGGGCATCTGAGTGTGCTTCAACTTCAGCCGATTCTACCTTTGTATTCCGTCTTTTCAGATTTGGACTGTTTTCGCCGCGTGCAGAATGAACTAAGAATATTGTGTTATGGGCTATGAAGTTCAGAATGAGTAGAGTTCAGATTGAGCAGTGTTCAGAGTCAGTTGTGAGCTGTGTGGGCTGTATGCAGATTAAACCAAGCACTGTGTTACGAGCCAAGTATTCAAACTGAGCAGTGGGTTGTTTAAGTTGTTTTGCTGTTAGCTGGTTCATTACCTGGTTATTACAATACAAATATTTGACTTTCAGACAGGAGATCAATTCCATTTACATTGTTATGTGATGTGATGTGATATAATGTAATGTACCAAAATGTAACACTTTTTCAGATAAAAAGCTTTGTTTCATTTCATCATCTTTTTCAAGTACAAAGTTTTGAAAAAAAAAAACAAAACCTGCCCACGGCAGTACAAGGTACTCTAGCTACCAACAAAAAAGAAAAGTACAAAAAAAGAAGAAGAAGAAAAGCAGCAAAAATCTGGATCAATGTCAAGTGGCTTCAGGCCTAAGGGTCTGTCCTCATCCTCTTCCTGGATGAAGGTCCAGGAGCATCGTCATCAGCGCCGTCATCTGAGCCTGAGTCAGTGCCATCTCCAGTCTCCTCAGATGACTCCGCCTCCGTCTCCGCCTCGGACTCATCGTCATCGAGGACTGGTGCCCGTGAGCTACTCCCAACATGAGTGCACCCTGCCTTGGTGCGGGGGTATACTCTGCCCTCTCCATCTCCCCCTTGAACAGGAACGGATGGTCCAGCTGGAGCACCTCCTACAGTAGGAATCTGGAAGGAATGCTGAAAAGTACAAATGGCAAACGCATCAGTATGCTACAGAATGCAGTATATGAATACTGTGAGCAGTGTATCGGTGCAGAATGCAGTATATGAATACAGTGTGCGAATACTGTGAGCAGTGTATCAGTGCAGAATACACTGTATGAATACCGTGAGCAGTGTATGAATACAATGTGTGAATACCGTGAACAGTGTATCAGTGCAGAATGCAGTGTATGAGTACAGTGTGTGAATGCCATGAGTAATGCTGTGAACAGTGTGTCAGTGCAGAATGTAGTGTATGAGTACGTGTATCAGATGCCGTGAGGGCCGTGTACCAAGTGTTGTGTTGTGTATCAGATTGTGTGAAACAGTTTACGGTTTGAGACCGTGGTCAGAAGAACATACCGGAATACTGTAAATCGCCAGAAGGTCGAGGCTCTGCTGAAGCATCCCCATCACCGAAGTGATCAACTCCAGGGACTGGCGAGTGTACTCGGAGGAAGCCTGCAAAAGTGTTAGAAGCATCAGTATTCTCCGGAATATCAAATGAATTGAAATGAACTAAGCTGTGCAGAATGCAAAATGCAGTAGTATATACCGGAGGCAAGCCGTAGAACCCGACTAGCTCGTGATCAGTCGGAGGGGGAGCAATGGGGATCTGGTAAGTCGCCCCACGCCGCCCTCTGCATGTCATCGTCGTGGGCAGTGTTGGCTAACTAGCCCCCTGTCCTCTCCGAGCTCCACTCCTGCCATGGACTTGAGCCATCCTCGATGTCCCTGCCCCTGCTCCAGCCGCTGGCGCTGCCGGCCCCTCTCTCTCAGCTCGACGGCCACTGCTTAAAGGCCGCATGATATACGTCCGAACGTACTCTGAGTAGTCGCCTATGCCTCTGAAGTGTATCGTATCCCAGCCGATCGTGTAGTCGGCCATCTACTCAGGGGTGAACCTCTCAGTATCCCTCATATGCTCAGGAGGGTGAACCGAGACTATCTGCTCTGGCAAACCCAGGGTCTGGCGTAGGAAACGCTCACCCAGGTACGAGGCCCGACAAACAAGGCCCTCCAACAAAATCCTAAAGCGAGTAGTCTCCTCTGCGCCGGCAAATCGCTCCCACATTGCAACTGGCAATGGAGCCCAAGGCTGCCAGGTGATCTGAAAATGAAATACGGTTTGTTATCTATCTGTTATCAGAAAATACAGTGCAAAACGAAGCTCAAATAAACTCTAAAGTTGAACATACCTCTGTGGGGGTGATGGTGTCAAAGTAGCAGCAGAAGAAGATGAATGTCTCCCGCAGTCTCCGCACACATCTAACGTCGAAGCGGCGGGAGAATGGAATGACAAGAGGGGTCTCCTCGTCAGGCACTGGCGCGAGCCTCAGAAAGTAGGCGTAGACCCACAACTGCAGAGTAAGTATCAGTATGCTTATCAGATAAAGCGAAATACAGAATAAAGAAAAAATTGCAAAACTGTGTATTGTGCAGTGTATTGTGCAGAGTGTACAGTCAGTGTAAAACAAAGTATATGCGTGTTGTGTGTGCAGTATACAGTTAGCATGAAGCAGACCACAATGTGTGCAGTGTACAGAGTACAGAAAATGTAGAGCAGAAACGAAAAACAGAAGAAGAAGACGTACCTCCCAAGCCCGCCAGTAGCCTCCGAGCAACTGCCCGCTGTAACGGGAGGCTGAGCTCATGTATCCATACAGAGTGGCCAAGGCAGTGCCACCCCAGTCATAGCGCAAGATCCGCGTGACGTCCACTAGCGCACTCAACAAATAGAGAGGCACGGTGCTCGCCCGATCGGCAAAAATGGTCGTCCCTAGCAGAAACATCAGGAAG
Source organism: Camellia sinensis (assembly GCF_004153795.1). NCBI lineage: Eukaryota > Viridiplantae > Streptophyta > Magnoliopsida > Ericales > Theaceae > Camellia > Camellia sinensis. The sequence continues at coordinate 414,630 of NW_021025704.1, forward strand.
CTGCGAGCGTACTACTCCCCCTTCTCCTGGGTCATCAGTGCCTCCTCAACCAAGGCTGGCTGAACCCTGAACTGGACCTCAAACCATGAATATCTGACGAAGCCGAGGCGTGCGAGAGGCGGTATCTCGCCCAACAAGTAAATCTGAGCGACCTCCCACTCGTCCATGTCGGTGTCAAAGGGGATCGGATCACCCCCTTTCCCGATGCCGGTGAGCATCGAGAAGTCATAGGGAGTCATCGTCATGTCTCCCGCGACCGAGAAGTGGAATTAGTTTGTGGTGTCCCACCACCTCTCCACCAGAGCGGCAAGAAGAGGCCTGCTCGCAGTAAGCCGGGAGAGTCTTCTGCAGAAGGCGCTGAAGCCAGCCTGGTCTACGATATGGCGGACCGCATCTGGCAGCTCCATGTACCAGTCTCGAGCGGCGACATTCTCATACCCCCGGAAGGCATGGGAATCTCCCTGTGTTCAAGCAAAACAATTGCGAAGCAATATAAAATGTACAGTTTTGAAAAGCATTCAGAATTGGTGACAACATAGCATGTGTGCACGTGTTCAAATTCAAACAGACATCAAGTGCAAGTGTGTTCACAGTGAACTACAGCATACAGTGTGTCGGTGTATCCGGGCTAAGCAGTTAAAGAACCGAATCAACTATGGTAGTTAAGTGTTCTACATTGCGAAAAATGAAGCGGGGAAGAATATACCTCAGAAGCGCCGTATGATAGATGTGACTCCGGCTCGCGTAGGAGAAGCTCTGGAGGCACCGTCCTATCGAAACTCCTGAACTGGCGAAGTCCGTCAGGAGGTAGTATGTGAATCACCGGCCGGTAGGTCGCGCGGGGTCGAACGGGCGAACGCTCAAGGGTAGGAGCTCGGCCTCGGGATCTATCTCATGATCCGGGGGAGTCCCGCCCCGTGGAATATTGTCTATCATCTCAGAGAAAGTGTGAAAATGGCCGAAAGAGAGAAAACCGGGCTAAAATACGAAAAGTCAACCCCGAGAGGGCGAAAAATGGCCGGAAAAGTCGGAATGTGGAAAAGGCACGAAAATCAAGAAAAACTCGAGGGAAACAAGCCCCGAGTGGTGAAAATCAAGAAAGAGACACCGAAACGGAGTTTTGTTCGGTTCAAAACGTCCGAAACGCGAAGGTATTCGCGAATCAAACGACGAAACGGGCACGAAAACCAAAGAAAACGGCGAATGGAAGAGAGAAAAATAGCCTAGGGAGAGAGGACAAGAATTTTAGAACAAGAGGAAGTGAAAACAATAGGGCTAGAGGCCCTATTTTAAAAGACCCAAGGCCAAAAGACCAAACTGTCCCGAATTAGACACTTTTGGCCGGTCGGCCACACTCTTGGCCGGTCGGCCAAATATTTGGCCGATGGAACCTTTTGATGACCGGTGGGCAACCGGTGACCTCCTCTGATGGCCGGTGATCCTCCTACACTTTTGTTTGGGTCAGATATGTGGTTTGGGACCTCCATTTCTCAACTTAGTGCAAGAACAGGCACTTTTGAAGCTTAACCGGCTCCCGTTTCGACCTCAGACCGTGTCTTCTGTGCGTAGCACCTGAATACGGGTGCGGTGTATTCTTTTTGTGTCCTTTTGTCTCTTTCAAGATTCAAAAGTTGCCCCCACATGCATTGTCTTGCATTCGCATACCTTACTCGCATTGTTTTGCATTTTAAATCGCACGGTCTGGCGAGACCTTAAACACGCACGGTCTGGTGAGACCTTAAATACGCCCAGTCTAGGAGACCTTTGTTGTTATGCATGTCTGCATGTGTTGTAGCACACATCATCCCTTGCATCGTTTTGCATGTCTACACGTGTTGTAACGTGCACAATTTGCATCGACATGCATTTTTCCCCAGCATTCGGTCTAGGAGACCTTAAATCCTCTGAAGGTACAAGTCCTTCGGTGTTTGTCGTGCCCGAATGACTTTCGGTAGGTTTCATCTTATCATGCATTTCACGCGACGCGCATCGTTGCGCATTCGAGTTCACATGCATTATCATGCATTTCAAGCGACGCGTGTCGTCGCATATTCGAGTTCATGTGCATTTCAAAAGCCGCGCGTTGTCGCGCATTTCAAAATCATGCATCATCATGCATTTGCATTTCAAAAAAAAGAAAACAACAAAAACAACATGCATCATTTGCATTTCAAAAACAAAAACACAAAAAAAAACATGCATTATCATGCATTTTCCCTTCATCATGCATTCAAAAAACAAAACAAAAAAAACAAACATGCATATGTCATGCATTTCACTGTAAATAGTGCATATGGCATGCATCATTGTAAATAGTGCATCTGTCATGCATACCACTGTAAGTAGTGCATATGTTATGCATACCACTGTAAATAGTGCATATGTCATGCATACCACTGTAAATATTGCATATGTTAATGCATTTTACTGTATATATTCCATTCCATTGCATATTTGTATATGTTGCATTGTAGCTTGCATGCATTCACTACATCACCCCCATCTATGGCTTGCGCCTTTCCATGTTGAGGTTGGTCTGGTATGTGCCCATATCTTTCACGTCAAAGCACAGTTATTTTATTATGTGTACGCACCTATTCCACGCTGGTATGTTGGTTTGAGGGTGACGGCACCGTTTCTGTGTTAGACGCGGCTTGTATGTGTCCATACCTTTCCTAGGCAAAATACAGTTTGGCCGCAGGCCTCATCCACTACATCCATTGCATTCTTCCTGGGAGATCGCATTGTACATAGAATTCATTGTATATAATGCATTGTACATCCATGTCATGCATTACATTGTAAATATTGCATTGTAGCCTGCATGCATTCATTGCATCACCTCCATTTATGGCTTGCGCCTTTCCATGTTAAGCTTGGTCTGGTATGCACCCATATCTTTCATGCCGAAGCACAGTTATGATATTATGTGTACGCACCTATTCCACGCTGGTATGTTGGTTTGAGGGTGACGACACCGTATCTGTGTTAGGCGCGGTTTGTATGTGTACATGCCTTTCCTAGGCAAGATTTGGTTTGGCTGCATGCCATATCCATTGTATATATTACATTGTAGTGTAATTTTTGCATCCAGCATTAGGATCGTTGGTCTTTCCTCAACGGGTCATTTCCCCACTTATGTCGTTCCACCCGATTACTTGTTCTTGTGTCCGTCTACATCACTCATAGTTCTGCATGTGTACGCGCCTATTCCACGCTAGTATGTTGGTTTGAGGGTTGCGACACCTTTTCTATGGTAGACGGACTTTGCATCTCCATCATCCTTTTGACATTTGTGTGGCTTTGTACCGCTCGTGGTTCGATTAAGATTCAATTGCATTGCATTATCGTTTGCATTGTTTATACATAGTTTTGTATATACTGCATATCATTTTACATTGTCATGCATGTTGCTAACAATATGGTACCTGTTAAGTTGCTTTCTTTTACAGGCACGATATTGTATGTACGGTTCATTTGAAGTTGGTGCAACCAGACGAACCGCGCAGGTATTGTATTCTCCACGTGAAACGTAGCGAGAATTACATAATTCTCTTACATCCTTTCTGCATTGTAGTGCAGTTGGATTGTTGTATGCTAGCTTAAAACTGTTGCATGTTATTGTAGACACCCCATTTTTGACCAACCTTAAGGCTCAGACATCACCGATTGAGCGCTCGGTGACGTTGCATATCCTGCTCGTTCAGAAGTCTCAGAGTCGCGGCCGTGAGCCCTGTCTCCGGACTTCCGAACCCTCTTCTTTGCCTTGCCTCGGTTTGCGAATCAGACTCGGTTTTCTCTGTTTCTTTTCCTGAGGGGAGGGAGAGGTCTCGTAGACCATCTCTCACTGGTCGTGGGCTACATTTTGTGGCTGTAGGCCATTTTGTCCATTTCAGAGCCCGGTTTCCGGTTTTCGGGACCGTCAGGCCGTGTGCCTCGGTTCGGGACCGCTTAACCATCTCCGTTTGCTCCGGTTTTTGGCATACTTCTTATTTGCTCCCTTTTGAGGGACACTGAGGTCTGAGAGACCCACTTCGTGGTCGAACACCACTCCCGGTGCCTAACAGCCAGTTTTCGGGGCCTCGGGCTGCGCGTTTTGGCCCCCGAACCTTCATTTTGCATCGGTTTGGGCTCATTTTTGGTGGAGACCTTATTTTCACTGTTAGAAAGCTTGTAGGAGGGTGGGAGGCCAGCAATTTTGCTGAAAAGCCAACTTCTTTTTGGTCAAAAGTGGTTCAGCATGAATCCGGGAAGGAGAAAAAGCTGCGCGGCTTCACCGAAACGGGCGTAACTCTTTGCACAAGAGGAACTAAGATATGAGGCCACCACCATTGGAAAGCTTACTTCCGGGGCTTCATTTTGCACTCAAGAATCTCCCAAGTCCAAGTCCGGGGGGGAGAGATATGGTTGGTTGAAGTCCGCTTGGACTGAATCTGCGCGGCTTCACGGAAAAGGGCATAACTTTTTCTACAGGAGGAATTTTAATGCAAGGTAACAAGTTCTGGACCAAGAAGGTGTGCCTTCAACCTCTGAAAAATAGCTCCAAGGTGCTTGGATGGATGGTGGAGGTGTTGTGCTAGGAGGTGTGGTGTAATGGCCAAGAACAATGGAGTATTTGAGCTTGGACGAGAGAGATATGGAGGAGAGTATGTATATGCCTTGGCTAAATTTTCTAACCCTTGCAAATGGAGAGGAAAGGTTTTTTTTATAAAGGAAGAAAGCCAAGGCTTCTTGGAGAAGCCTCAAGAAAGGGTCAAAGCTTCTCCAAGAAGCTTAACTAAAAGTGTCAAGCTTCTTGAGGAAGCTAGACCAAAGGAGTCAAGCTTCCTCAAGAAGCTTGACAAAAGGGTCAAGCTTCTCCTTGAAGCTAAGCAAAAGGATCAAATCTTCTTTAAGAAGACAAATAAAAGGCTCAAAATCCTACATGCAATTTCCAGCTCTGAAATAAGATGCTTAATGGTCCCAAATCAGGGAAACATGTCTCATTTCTTGAGACCAAAATGTGAGAGAGGGGGAAATTAGAGTGAGAGAATTGAATTCGAGAAGGAAATAAGGATTTGCTAGAGAATTGAAAATCATTTGGAGAAATTGCGCAAGAACTCACTAGAATTCAAGGAATTGAGAAACTTAAAGTATGAAATTCAATGTCTAAGCTTTGTATTTGATTCATTCATGCATGAATTCTAGAGCATTAAATTGTGTAATGCAAAAGTGGAGCTTATGAAATAGGAAGGAAGATTATGCAATGCATGCATGTGTACATCATCAAGTTTTGAAAGTTGATTTCAAAGTTTTCCTACATGCATGTTCATATTTTGGTTGTGTTATGAGAATTCAACTTCTTTTTGTACTAAACATCTCATTCTACCAAGATTTGGAGAGTTTGAACTCAAGAAAATACATGCATGTTATGTTTTCAACATTTCAAGTTTAGTTTTGTTCCAATGGCATGCTTTTGGGCTTTGATTTTGCGAATTGATTTTGAATTCAAGTTGTTTTGCATGTTCACACTAGTTCCTTCAGCTTTTGGCCCAAATGATCATGAATTTCAGTTTAGAATTGGAGTTTTGAGCTTGGGAGCAAATCTGGAAATTCCAGAATTCTACTCCTACACTCGAGCGACCACTCTAAGTGTGTGCACTTCCGCTTGAGTGACCTAAAGTTGGCTCGAGTGTGAAATGCATGCTCCCAAAAGTTTACGAGATTGTTTGGTTTGTTTTTCAGAAAATTTTTTGGGAAAAATTCTCCACAAACAAATTTTCAAGAGTAATCAAACCAAACAAATTTTTTCAAAAAAAATCTCAAAATTTTGTTTGGTTACCTACTTTCCAAAATCACTCTTTCTCTCATACACATCAAATCAATCCCTTTTTTTAAAACTCTCTTCCCAAAACAATTTTCCAAAACCATTTCTGAAAAAAGGCAAACCAAACAAGTTTCGTACTTTTTATCTCAAAAACTACTCTACAAACACAAACCAAACACACCCCTAGTACGGCCTCTTATGGAGCGTGGCTGAGGCTCTCTCATGTCCTAGTTAAGCCCATATCATACTTTCCAGTCATTTCAATATGCATACGGTCATTTTCGCGGTTGTGTGCCCGTGTGCACGCATTTCGAGCATCTCATTTTCTACAGCATAGTGCATACTAGTTGTATCTTAGATCCATTCATCATTTTTTTTCGGTTGCGTTGCCGTGTGCACGCATTTCGAGACATCTCTTTCATAGCATGTGCATGCTAGGCTGATCTTAGTGCATTCATGGCATATCTGATATACATCGGTTCGGGTAGGAGTAAGCCCGGGCACGGCAAACGAGTGATGTTTCCTACTCGCAGTTGACGGACGTATCTCAATTCCCCAGTCACCGGACAACTCCGGTCATCCATGATGGAGTTAGTCTGTGTGTGGTTTTGCATGTTGCATTCACTCCCATTTAAATTGTGCAATTCGACTCTCGGCCATCATGCCATCATATGCGTGATTTGCCGAGATCGAGGTATGGCATATTTTGTGAAATACATTGCTGGTGCCCTTTCCTGCTCTCTGTTGCAGCAACGAGAGATCAGCAACTTTTCGGAGTTTGGCACGCTTCCAAGAATAACTGCTACAGAGGCTAATTTGGAATCCATGGATTTCGCCGCAAGGAGCAACATCAGCATTCATCAGAAGAGGAGTCCCTGCTTGACGCAGTTTTTCAACTTCTTAGATTAATTTGATTAATTAATTAGAATTTGTATATTAATTGGATCTATATTATTTGCTGTAATATTCTTTATTCGGGAATTTATTTATTCGACCCTCTGCCGAGCCAGACTGTAATAAGTGTGGGTTTGTGTGTTGTAGCCTTCCACCCCACGTCTTTTCCCTTTATTTACCTGCTTATGATGGTTAGATTAGGCTATTTCAATTAAGCATACAGTATGATAAGCAGTTTGCATTCATTTCCATCTGTTTTGCATGACTGGGCCGGGAATCATACTAACTGCATTGTTTTCATTCAAGTTGAATACATGTTAGCCTGTAGCATTCCATATTTCCATGTTTAGAATAGCCAGCCTGCTTATAGTGCTCCTTTGCATGTGTTGCATTAGATTCTGTATGACTTAGGATCATGCATGATTTTATGTAACTTCTATTTTGGCTTGAGTACTCGGTAAGTCTTTATGCTTTGCAATCTTGCATGCGGTGAGTGAATGCCAGATAGCATGCTTACCATGAGGATATTGCTTATGTGATATAATGCCTGAATGCCTGTGGTGAAGGCTTTGGGCTTAATTTGAATTTGAAAACAATTCATCAAATGTGTTTTTCGAAGCCCACTAGATAGTGGCAAAATCATATTTTTTCTAACCCACCTGAGGATGGCAAAGTCACGTCTTAGCTACTTGCGAGTAGCATCATCAACCACTGTCAAAAACAACATGAAATGTTTTGTTCCAATCAGGCAACTCAGTCTTATACTATGTCATGCATGTCGCCATACAGTAGATAACCTAGGAGTAACCGGAATCATAAGGAGTACACAAAGTTTTCAAAATAGATATATGGTTGTTAGAGAGCGATCTTTGATCGGGCTGAGCGGGGCGTGCTCATGAAGTGAACTTCCCCAATCGTACAAGTTCCCGGCCGAGGCAACTTGTGATGACGGATACGTAGGCCTAGGCACGAGTCAGGTTTTCCTATTTCCAAAATAAAAATATTTAGTGTGGA
>NW_021025704.1:424728-438294 GCF_004153795.1 Camellia sinensis
TCAAGAAGTGCCAAACATGGACTGCTTTGCCAGATTTCAGAGTCGCCACCTAAATATTTTGTTTTGGGAAATTTAGGAAACCTTGACTCGTGCTTAAGGTCACGTGTCCGTCATCACCAAAGTTACCTCGGCTAGGGAACTTCGGTACGAAGGGGGAAGGTCATGAAATGAGAACCCCCGCTCGCCCGATCAAAGATCGGCCTCTACTAACATGATATGTTGTTTTATAAACACATTTGTTCTTATTCTGGTTATTGATCTAGAATTACTATGTGATGCACATAGCATACAAGTGTAGACTAAGTCACTCAATTTGGAACAAAACATCTCGCAAGTAGGCTAAGACACGGATTTGCCACCCTCAAGTGGGCTTAAGAAAACATGATGATTTGCCACTTCAAGTGATCTTAAAAGTCACATTTTGATGAATTGTTCCAATTCAAGCAATGAAGCCTTCATCCACAGGCATTCATGTAGTTAAACACTTAAGCCGTTAGCCTCATGGAAAGCATGGTATCATGGCAGTCACTTACACACATGCAAGGATGCTAAAGCATAAAAGCTTACCTAGTACTCCGAGCCAAAACAAAAGCTATGTTAGAAATCAATGCATGATCCTAGCTATGTTAAGAATGCCTAATGCAACACATGCAAAATGCAACTAAGATAGGCTCGGCTATTCTAAGATGCCATGTGAGTGCAACTAGATAACATGTATTCAAATTGGTATTGAAATACAATACAGTTTGTACGATGCACCGAGCCGGGTGCATGCAAGACAAATGAATGATGCACGCAGGCAAACATAAGTATGCTAATTGAAACATGCTCTAAAACTAACCATCAAAAGCTGGTAAATAAAAGGGATAAAGACGTGGGGTTGGAAGACATTCACACACACACGCACCTTTATTACAAAATTTTCCCTCTCGAAGGAGGGTCCGAATAATAAGCTAACTAGCTAATTAAACTAATTATTACAAAACGAAGCTAATTAACTAACAAGTTAACTAATTACAAACACAAATGAATAGCTAAGTAAATTAACTGCTTAAGTACAGAACCAAATAGTTAATTAGCTAAGCAAAGCAGTTAAAAGGAGCCTTAGGGCGAGAAGTGCATGCATGCTCGGTCGCCTCGTTTGGAAATCCATTACTATGGCCCGAATTGCCTCTGTTTGCATTTGACCTCAGAACACTGTACAAACTTGCAGATAGCTTCTACTCCAACATGGGAACCCTCTGGTGCATTGTCGACCAGAAAATGGTTCTGTAGACCACCTGTAGACCACTTCAGTTTGCTGCAGACCAGAAAAAGTGGTCGGCCAGCTACTTTTACTGGTCTGCCGACCAGAAAATTCTACCAAGCTCCAATTTGTTGTAACAGAGAACAAGAAGGGGCACAACAGTGTATTTGCAAGGTATGTGTGCACAATCACCCTCCTTATCATTTCTCAAGCTCATGGGAATGCGGTTCTCGACTCTCAGGCCACCAACCATGCATCGCAATGTACAATGGCCAAGAAGCCAAGTTTGCACAATTCAATGTCAATGAATGCACAAATAACACATAAGGGCCTTAACCTCTATCATGCTTGATCAAGAGGGTCGGTGATCGAGCAATGAGGCATGCTTCACCACTTCAAATATGAAACGTCTCTCGTTTCTCGTATTTGGATTAACGTTCAATACAAACACAATGCATCGTAACAACATTCCAAACAACATGCAAATAACATAAACATGTCAAGTTAGAGTCCTTAAGCATGAAAGTTAGTGAAGGATACAACACAAGGGCTATGCAATGCAATGCACAATGGACTAAACCAGCCCCAAATAGACCTCATGCATGCCAAGATAATGACCAAAATGCTCTGAAATGAAGGCATGAAAGGCAAGGTAATGCATGCTCATGCATTGGCTCATCAACTAAGCATAAGAGCCCAACTCTCAAACATGATTAAGAAGTGACAAATGTGAGAGTGTAGATACACTATATGCACTAAAATCATGTATGAAATGATGCCAAATCATCCAAACAACACAAGCATAGCATGTTAGAAGGCCTAAGGCACAAGGCTACTAAAGGGGACCACGCAAGAGGCATGCAATACATGGAATAAATGATTGAACCAACCATGGACAAAGCTCAATCAAGTCAAAAAAAAAGGCCAAAACATGCTGAGATGGGAGATCAAAAGCCTAGGCATGCATGCATACACATTGGCCCATGAACGAGGCACAAAGGCACAACTCTTAGAAGCACTCAAAGAGTGAAAGAAGTGAGAATATGGGAATGCTATATGCTCTGAAATAACATGTTAAATGATGTCATGGCAAGCAAACATCTCAAACAAAGCATGCTAGAGGCATCAAAACACAAGGCTAGTCAAGCCCATTGCACTACAGCTATGCAATACATGAACTATATGACTAAGACAACCCAAAATAGTCCTAGAGCATGTCAAATCATGACCAAAAACATGTTGTATTAGAGCCAGCACATGCTAGGATAATGAGCTAAAACAACAAGCATGCAAGGCTAGTAAGTGAGATTTGCTCTACAAGTACAAGATGCAAACCACAAGTGGCCAAACTAGCTAAAAATAGAGTTGTATTATAGCAAAATAAGACCAAAAACACCTTGAGATGATAGCCCAAAAGCTTAGACAAGATGGCATGCATATTGGCTCATATTTAAGGCAAAAAGCACAACCTTCCAAAAGGATTGAAAGAGTGAAAGATGTGAGGGTATGACAGTGAAACATGCTCTAAAATCACATATCAAATGATGCTAAATCATGCAAATAGCCCAAGCAATGCATGCTAGTGACTTGGAAACTCAAAGCTAGTGAGCAAGATTGCACTATGGCTATACAAAGCAAGGCATGCATGACCAAAATAACTTAAAAAAGAGCTGAAGCATGGAAAAACATGAGTAAAAGCTTGCTGGAGTGGAGCCAAAAACATGCTAGAATGATGGTCCAAAGCATGATGCATGTTAAGGCTATAGGGAGGATTGCACTACAACGGTATGAAGCATGCAAGAGGCAATGAAACCAACCCTAGACAGAGCTATATCATGGAAAAACAACACCAAAAATATGCTCAGATAGAACCAAAATAGGTTAGCATGATGGATCAAAGCATTGAGCAATAAAGGCTAAATGGCAAGATTACTCTACAAGTGTAAAAAAAACATGCATGAGGTGATCAAACCAAGCGAAAACAATGTTATGTCATGCTGAAATAAGGCCAAAAATAAGCTAAGAACAAGCCAACACATGCTAGACAAACATGCTCAAATATGAGGCCATCAACACAAGCAACCAAGACACAAGGAGAGGGAATGACCCCCTCCTATTTGGGGCCTCAAAACACACTTTCCACCACTGAAATTCCTCTGGAATTCAGTGGTTAAAAGGCCAAGAGAAGATGATCTCAAGGGCCTAAAAGGATGGCACAAAACAAAGCCAAATACGGCATAAAAGGTGGTAGAACAACCCCAACACCAAAGAGGCTTCAAACAAACACTTTAAGCACTTGAAAATGAAGCTTTTTACAGTTGAAAGTTAAGCCAAAAACATCATGCAAATAGGGCCAAAGGCTTAATCAAAACAAAGCTTTATAGAGGCTAGAGACTCACCCTTGAAATCTTGGTTTATAACTTCTGAGGCATAAACCAAGACTTTTAGCTTCAAACAAACCTCCAAGAATCTCAGCCCAAGAGTGAAGGTGTTTCACTTGGTGTTTCACTTGGTGTTTGTGTGCAAAAGTGTGAAGAAATCTCACTTTTAGGCACAAAACAAGACAAATATGGAGAGAGAGGGAGCAATATAGAGATAGAGATATATGTATAGCTTTATGCAAATTTCTGAACCTAAGACAAGAGGGAGGAGGCTCCCTTTTATAGAATTCCAAGCTTCAAGCTTGTTAAAGAAGCTAGAAGCTTGGTGCAATCCCTTCATACACGTGTATGGAGGATGTTTCCTGTGCCCAACAGCTAGCACAGCTAGCATGGAAAATATCTGTAGAAAATACAGAAAAGGTGCCGACCAGTTGAAGTGGTCGACCGACCACTTGCCCTAGTCGACCGACTACAAAAGGTGGTCTGCAGGGACAAAAATTGGTCGGCAAGGGGGGAAAGGTGTTTTGCACAAAGAGAGGAAGGTGGTGGCATGGCTGCTGACCACTTTTGGTGGTCTACAGACCACCCACCCTAGCTGGCCGACCAGAAAACTGGCTGGTAGGGAAGAAAAGTGGTCTACGGGGAGAGAAACTGGTCTACAGACCTCTGTTTCCTTCTAAGCAAAGACAACTAGGCATGGTCCAAAAATCAAGCCAAGAAGAGGAAGTTAAGAGGTCCCGAGACAAGGCGCTCGGCCGAAGGTTCCGGAAATCGGAAACTAGCCTACAAGAGGGAAAAGTAGTCTACGAAAACTAGCTCACACATAGCATTCTACTCATTCTGAACACAGGTAGCTTCAAGTTTTACCCAGGGATACGGGTCGATCATAACGAGGGAGTGGTACACGGAGCTCCCAGACGGTGTTCGACAAATTGTGGACGAGGCAGGGTTCGGCCCGTTTTGCATGGGGTTATAGCGTCTTGCAGCGAGTAGGACCCTCCTAGGCGCATTGGTAGAGAGGTGGTGGGATACCACCAACATCTTCCCTTTTTCTACCACTGGGGATATGACGATGACCCCATACGACTTTGCCATGCTGACGGGCCTCGACGTGGGAGGTCGGCCGATCCCATATGACTTCAATATGGGCAAGTGGGAGGCAGCTTGGGCTTATCTACTCGGAGCTCATCCTCCGATCTACCAATCATCATGCATGGTCAGATACACCTGGTTCATAGAGCAGTACAGATGGATTGTACCCGAGACTGTCGAGGCCACGGAGCCGTACGCTCAGGGATTCCTGATGTTCCTTCTCGGGTCCACATTGTTCTCCGATAGGGGGAACACAGTCGGGCTATATCTTCTGAGTGCTCTAGAAGACCTATCACAGGTTTGACACTTTTATTGGGGTGGTGCTAGCCTTGCTACCCTTTACTGCTATATGAGTGCCACCTCCCGCGGGTGCGGGAACATAGTAGGAGGCTATTGGAGAGTCTGGGAGGTACATTATGGCCTCTTGACTTTCATTTCTGCTTTTCATTACCTGTACACTGCACACTCTCCGCATTGCACACATTACATTCTGCACTCTGCATTTTGTATTTTCTGTACATTCTGTATTCTGATTGCCACTGCCTTGCCTTTCACAGCTGTGGATATGCGCATATTTCCCGATTCTCGCTCTTGATCCAGAGGTTGAGGCACCACTCAAGGTGCCATACTCCCGCAGATTTGGGGGTCGATGCCGGCCCAGACCCAAGGAGGCAGTACTTTGACATAGTACGGGCGACTAAGGTAATCTAGAACTCTCAGTTCTTTATGCTTTCAGCTTTAGTTCATCTTGCACATTTATGACAACTAATCAATTTATGCACTTGTTATCCGCAGATCACTTGGCAGCCTTGGGTGGCGATGCCAGGGTTTTCTCGGTTCCAGTTTGTTGGGGCATGGGGTGCCTTCCGATACCGGATTCTGTTTGAGGGACCAGTTGGCAGAGCCTAGTTTCTCGAGGAGCGCTTCATGCGCCAGACACTGGGCCATCCCGTTCAGGTTTTGCAGGCTTCCATAGAGTACACTGGGCAGGCTCTGGAGCTGTCGGCTTCGGTGATGGGGATGGGGATGCTGCAGAGGAGCATGGACCTGCTCATTATTTACAGTATCCCAGTAAGTTCTTTCAACCTCTGTCCCAAAACCCTCTATAATTTGCTCCATATTGATCTGATGCATCACATTATCAATACTGCATTTGATACACCACACTCATATACCACTCACGGCACCGATACACTGCATCTCATATACTGGCCACGACCCCCATACGCTGCAATCATTCACCGCTCACGGCGTTCATATACTGCTCACAACATTCATACACTGTAATCATATACTGCATTTGATACCATACTCGGCTTTGTATAGCATAACTGATGCATTTGCCACATTGTTTTTTTCAGGCCCTATTCCAGATACCAACCACAGCGGGCGCCTTAGCGAGACCTTCAGTGCCTCCCCGAGCAGCGGGGAGAGCGGGACGCGGGACTCCAGCGCACAGCTGAAGCAGAGCTAGGTGTGCTCACACCGAGAGTAGTTCGCGGGAGCCTGGCCCAGATGATGATGAGTCTAACGAGGAGGCGGTGAGTCTATAGTCAGAGTCATCTCAGGATAGAGATGAGACTGGAGATGGTTCGGGTTCAGACTCAGGTAACGGAGCTGACGGCGGTAGTTCTGGGCCTTCGTCGAGGAAGAGGACGAGGAGGGCTTCCCACTCTTGAGGCGACTGGCGCCGATTCAGATGTTTTGTTTTTGCTTTATTTTTATTTTTTTTTACCTGTAATTTTTGCACATTATACAGCCTCAAGCAGTTTTATTTTCTTTAAAACTTTGTACTTTTGCAAAAAGGAAACCATGATAGAATCAAAATAGCTTTTTTATTGAAAAATTGTTACATTTTACATTTTAAGCATCGCATTGCATCACACAACATGTAAATGAGATTGAAATTTATTTGAAAACTACACACTCGAATTGCATTGCCTTAATCAGGTAGCGAGCCAACTGACAACTGAAAGAACAAAACAACTTGATAAGCAAAACCAGGACTTGACATGCTAACTAAATGTGAATACAACTCGATAAGTAAGACAAGAACTTAACAATCAATGCAAAATACAACTCGATAAACAAAAATGCAACAACTCGATAAACAAATTGAAATAACACAGGTACGACTTCGCAAAATCGTCACAACAAAGCATTTGAAGTGGAACAAAATAGAAGTTCTTAACACTTCCAACACATGGACAACTTAGAGAACAAAGGAGGGGCCATCGGCCAAGGTGGGAGGCCACTGGCCACGATAAAGAGCTATCGGCCGCAAGAACTAGCCAATCGGCTAAAAAAATGGTCGGTCGGCCGTCAGACTTGGCCGGTCGACCATTAATACAGAAAGTGACTAGATTGTTGACACCTGTCTTCCACTCAACACCTTATCTTCTACAAAAGCCCCAACTTCGTAGTTTCTCCATTTCAACTCTGTTTTTGCACCAAATGGAGGCATTTTTTGTCCAAAATCTCATAAATTGGATTGCTAACTTGGATGGCTCGGAAAAGCTGAATTTTCAGGGCTTCAAAATAAATGCATTATTCACACTGAGCCGCACCCCATTGCATTTTCCATTCCTTTATGCCGTGGCAAGGTGTTGGAATCTGGAACTCATGTTTTTAGCTTTGGCGGACAAGAAATGTGTCCCACTTTTGAGGACTTCCAAGCTTTGGCGGACAAGAAACGCGATGAAGTGATCTTGCCCCAATTCCACTTCGGCCACATCCAAGCCTTAGAACGGATGTGCGGGTTCACTTTACGTGACTCTTGGTCCTTGATCCGCGATGGAGAACTGGACATCCCGAGCTTGATTCATCGGTTTTCTGATGCCGGTGACCGCGACGATCATCACTGGCAGGGTTTTCGACGACATGTGTTTTGCTTGTGTATGTTGTCCCATTTCTTGCTTGCCCCAGGCTTCGGTGGGTCTAGCGTCCGTTTGATTGAGGTTGCCCAAGGCTTAAAAGAGGGCAAGAGCTGCATTGCCATGGCGCTAGCTGAGACACTGATGGGTTTGGATGCTTTCCATTGCCGAGAGACGACTAGATTCGCGGGTAGTCCACTACTGTTGCAGGTAATGTTTCCCACCCTATCTCACATATGTTTCTCACATCACTCGGCGCTCAGGTTCGGTTTTTCTCTCAAAACCCTTTTCTCACTTTTCTCTCCACGTACACCTCTCTATTCTTTAATCTCTCATTTTTCATCCTTCCCCAGATATGGTTGATGGATAAGTTGAAGGTTATGGACTCATGCCCAGCATATTCAGCTCGCGGCTATTTCTTCCAGTGATGTCTAGTCGATGCCCCTGATGAGGGATGGTGGTGCGAATGGATGTGCAGTCTATCCGCTGTCAACATTGCTTGGCGCTGCCCTTGGCTTAATTTATCGGCGATGAGCTGCAACATGTCTCGCCAGCCGGGATTTAGTTGATCGGTCTGACACACTGTGTCTTTTACTTCCCATTTCGAATTCGGCGCCAATTTGGGCATGATCAGAGTTGCCCAGAAGAGAGAATAGAGTACCCTGTCGCATTTCTAGTCTGAAGCGCACAGCTAGCTCGGTATGCCACAGCATGGAGGACGAGAGAGCTTCCGGCCTCCGCTCCCACTTTCAGTTACACCCTCTTTGATGAGTGCGTAGCTTGGCTCGATGAAGAGGCGCAAGTTGGGCCTACTTTGGCATCAGAGGCTTCGACTAGCTCTGGGAGGAGGCGTAGGAACACCTAACCATGTCCCAAATTTATTGCTTTAATCAGTACTTTCAAGTTTTCTTTATGAATGTAATAAAAAGCAACTTCAATTTGTATTCAAGAGTAGGAGAACTCTGTACTGAAATCAATGTAATTGAAGGTTGTGGGTACTGAAAATTTTTCGTTTGGTCCAAAAATGGTCTAAGTCGTAAAAAGATTGATTTGAGCAAAATCAACTTTTATTAAAACTTTTCAAAACCATTTTTAATGTGGATCACAACTGGACACTCCCGAGATCTATCACTGAGATGTACAACCCTGGATCCAGCAACTGGAAAGTTGCCCCTAGTCTGAATAACATTGCACTGGAGATCACAACCGAGCTCTTGAATGCAGAATAGACAAAGATGACCAACATGATCACATGGACAAAGTTGATCAGGGAAGTGTTTATGGCTGAATTTCAGAATGAAGTTGCCTACGTATCCTGAAGATGGAAATCAAGCCTTACGTAGTTCGGTTCAGGTTCACTCGTGTATTAACACTCTTTTTTTGCGCTCTAACCTTTGCCAAGGCTACATTTTCTGGGTTTGCAACCTTGTGAGCTCAGTTTTTATTATTTCAAATTTTTCATGCTCTAACTTTTGCCTAGGTCGCCCTTTCGGGTTTTCGACCTATCGAGCCACTCAGGAATAGTATTTCTTCAACTTGTCCATGTTGATCGGCTGGGAGAACTCAAGGCCATCTAAATCCATCAGAACGACAGCTCCACCCGACCAGATAGACTTGATGATGTAGGGACCAGACCAATTGGGTCTGAACTTGCCCCTTGGGTCGTGGATGGGAGCTCGGTTGTCTTTGAGCACTAGATCTCCTTCCTTCAAATTCCTGGACTTAACCTTCTTGTTGAAAGCCTTGGCAATTCTTCGTTGATAACCCTGGACGTGATACAGTGCTTTCAGCCTTCTTTCATCAAAGAGCATGAGTTCTTCGAACCTGCTTTGCTGCCAATCTGCCTCAACTATCTGATACTCAGCCAATACCCGTAATGACGGAACCTCAACATCGATAGGTAGAATAGCCTTCATCCCATAGACTAAGGAATACGGAGTTGCCCCAGCAGAAGTTCGAATTGAAGTCCGGTAGCCTCAAAAAGCAAATGGCAGCTTATCTGGCTAGTCCTTGTAGGTTTCCACCATCTTCTGCAGAATGTGATTGATGTTCTTATTGGCAGCCTCAATTGCTCCGTTGGTTTGCAGCCGATATGTGGATGACTTATGAAAAGCCACGTTGTACTTCTCCAACAAGTCGATCACCTCCTTCTTGAAGTGGGAACCATTATCCAAAATAATCTCATTCGGGACCCCGTAGCGACAGATGATGTTGTTCCTGATGAACTTAGCGACATACGATGCCTTCAATACAGCATTGGATTGGGCCTCGACCCACTTCGTAAAGTAGTCTATCGCTACCAGAATGTACTCATGCCCGTTAGACCCCTTCGAAGTGACAACCCCAATCACATCAATCTCCCAGACTGAAAACTGCCATGGCAAAGTCATGTTGTACAACTTCAACGGCGGAATGTTCATGCGGTTTGCATAAATCTGACATTTGTGGCATCGCCGGACAAAGCCAATACAATCCTCCTCCATGGTTTACCAGTAATAACCCTGCCTAAGGATCTTTCGGGCTTGCGTCACCCCGCTCATGTGCGCTCCGTACTCTCCTCCATAGATGGCCTCTATTAAGCGCTTGGATTCTTCAGCATCAATGCATAGCTTGCGCATCCCGAGATGACCCCTCTTGTACAGTTTACCCCCGCAGACAATGAACTGAGTAGCCATTCTTCGAATTGCCCTCTTATCTTTGGCATTTTCCCCTGGTGGATATGCCTCCTTTTCCAAGAAGTTCCAAATGTCGTAATACCAGGGGTTTTGATCTCGTACCTCATCTATGGCGGCAATCAGTTCGTAGGCCGACACGAATTTCTGTTCAATGATGATCGGACGCATCCGGACTCCGAAGGGATGTCTATCATAGAAGATAGAGTTTTTAATGAATCAGCGAACCTGTTGTTCTCTCTTAACAGATGGGCAAAATTCAGTTTCTCAAACCGAGGAATTAGAACGTCCAAGGTCTGGTGATAAATTCTCATATTTTCTTCTTTAACTTTCTAATCTCCTTTAGCTTGAGATACAACAAGGTTCGACTCCCCGATGACATCCAACCGTTTTGCCCCTAGTTTCAGGGCGGCTTATAGTCTAGCAATACATGCCTCATATTCTGCCTCATTGTTTGACACTTTGAAATGGAGTTTGAATGCTAGAGGTATACGGGAATTGTCGGGTGCTATCAGCAACACACCTATCCTATACCCGTATTGGTTTGACGCTCCATCAAAGTACATCATCCAAGTCTCTTCTTCAACATGCAGAATGGCCTTGTCTGGGAACAGATACTTAACTGCTTCATCCCTTTCAACTGGGTGGTCGGCTAGGAACTCCGCTACCACTCTCCCTTACACTGACTTGCGCATCATATACTTCAGATCAAATTCGGAAAGCAGAAGCAAGCAACGAGCTAGCCTACCCGTAAGTACCGATTTCTCGAAGAGATATTTGATGGGATCTAATCTCGAAACTAGTATTACAGAGTGAGCTAACAAGTAGTGCCTCAGCTTCCTGGTAGCCCATACCAGGGCCATACAAGCCTTCTCCAGCGGAGTGTAGCGTGTCTCGTAATCCAGCATTTTCTTGCTCAGGTAGTAGATAAACTTCTCCACTTTGTCCTCAGACTCCTGTGCAAGCATGCAGCCCATTGTCGTTTCAGTCACTGATAGGTACAGAATCAAGGGTTTCCCCGGCTCAGGCGGTGACAAAACAGGTGGGTTCTGTAAATATTGCTTGATCTGCCTGAAAGAAACTTGGCATCGGTCGTCCCATTAGAACTTCTTTTCTTTCTTCAGGGGACAAAACAGTGGTTCACAAGTCAAGGTTAATTTTGCAATAAACTGTCTTATGAATTGCACTTTGCCTAGAAAGCCTTGCACCTTATTTTCAGTCGTCGGTGGTGGCATTTCTAAGATAGCATTGATTTTGGAAGGATCGACCTCGATACCTCTCTGTGTGACCCCAGCATTTTTCCTGTTGTAACACTAAATGTACATTTCTGAGGATTCAGCCATAACCGATACTCTCTGATCCATTGGAAAAATTTCTGTAAGGCGGTGTAATGGCCCTCTCTTTCTTTGGACTTGACAATCATGTCGTCCACGTACACCTGTAGACACCCCATTTTTGACCATCCTCAAAACTTGGACGTCATCGTTTGAACACTTGATGATCATCTATGCTCGTGTTCGTTTTGAGTTCTCGGAGGTCTCGGCCACGCTCCTTGCCTCAAGATCTCTCAACTTGACTGTTTTGTGCTTGGTTGTGGACCAAGCACTTGTGTTTTTGCTTTTAAGGGAAGAGGGTGGCTTGTTGGCCATTTCCTCAACCCATCGGCCAAGGCACGAAGCCGTCGGCCCCTTTTTCTTGCCATCGGCCAAGAGTGTTGGCCGATCGGCACTGTTTTTGGTCGGTCAGCCACCTTTGTTGGTCAATCGGCCATTTTTTTCGGCCGACCCCTTTCCATCTTCTTTTGGAAGATATTTTGTGCCAGTTGGCATAGCTAGCACGCACAATTCCCCCCTCCATACACGTGTATGTAGGGATTTGAGCCTTACTTAGCTTCTCCAAGAAGCTTTACAAAATTGATTTTCTATAAAAGGAGAGCCTCCTCTCCCTTTCCAGGGGTTCTAGAAATTTGATATACAAGTTAGATATCTCTCTCTCTATATATCTCCCTCTCTCTAGATTTGTGTGTGTGTTTGAGCTCAAAAGTGTGTTTTGTTCTTACTATTGCACACAAACACCTAAAGTTACACTATCCTTGTGTGCTGAGGTACTAGGAGGTTGGTTTTAAGGTTCTTGAGATGGTTTTGATCTGAGAGAGTTACTGGTCTTGTGTTCTTGAAGTTGTTCTTCAATGTTGAGATTCTAAACTTTAGATACCCCATTCTTGCTTATGCTTTTACACATACTTCTATATTGTTTCAAGCTTGACTCTAAACTACAAAAAGTTCTGATTTTGTATGCTTGTTATGGTTGCTTAAGGTCACTTTTTGGTTGGGGGTCGTCTTCCCCGTCTTAGGCCTTGTGTGGCCTTGTTTTGTGCCTTGACTTCTGAGCTTTGGGATCATCTTATTTTGACCTTCCCACCACTGGAATCCAGAGGATTTTCAGTGGTGGCGAAGTGGTTTTGGAGTCTTGTATAGGAGGGGGACACCCCCCTCTCCTTATGTCTCATATGCTTGTGTTGTTGGCTTATAAGAGTAACATGATTACTTAGCATGTCTTGGTTCTATTTCAGCACTTTTTAGTGGCTTTTAGGACCTGCCTTAACTCTATTCCATGTTGGTTTGACGGCATCTTCCATGCTTCACATACTTGTAGAGTATTCTTGCATGTTTGCATAACATGCATCTTGTGTTTGGACCACTATTCTTGCATGTTTTGGCTCGACTCCAAGGAGCTTTCCCTCATGTTTTACTATGATTAAACTCTATTTGGTATTGTCTTGGTCATGCATGCATTGTTTTTCATAGCCTTGGTTCATTCTAGCTTGTAAGTTTTGTGCCTTGAGTTCATTAGCATGTGTTACTTGAAGTATTTTCATGATTTGGCATCATGTGAAATGTGATTTCAGTCCATGTTTCATGATCACAAACTTGCATTTATCACCTATTCCATGCTTTGGATAGTTTGTGTTTCATGCCTTAAGAATAGGTCATTATGCATGCCATCATACTTAGGCCTTTGGGATGCCATCTAAGTGGGTTTTTGGGCTCATTTTAACATGCCATAACTCTGATTTTATTAGCCTAAGTCATGCCATGCTTGGTTGTAATAGGTGTAGTGCAATTGCCTCCTTTTGGCCTTGTATGCATCTTGTTTTGTGCTCACCTTTCTAGCATATTTTGGCCTCATCCCATGCATGTTCTAGCCTTGTTTTGGACTGCCTTGGAACTATTTTGGGTCACCCTGGTCCTTTGGGACTTGGTTGATATGGCCATGGTTCAAGTACCTTGGCTAGCTTTGAA
>NW_021025705.1:0-54054 GCF_004153795.1 Camellia sinensis
GACAGGATTCGAAGTTTACATCGAGATTTTGGCAAAGCTTACAGGCTGCATTTGGGTACTGAATTGAGACTAAGTAGTGCTTATCATCATCAGACAGATGGCCAGTCAGAAAGGACCATCCAGACTCTAGAGGATTTACTGAGAATGTGTATCCTTGATTTTTAAGGAAACTGGGAAAGCCATTTGCCATTAGCCGAATTCGCCTTACAACAACAGTTATTATTCAAGTATTGGATTATGGCGCCTTTCGAGGCATTGTATGGCAAAAAATGTTAGGTCTCCGATTTGCTGGGCAGAAGTTAGAGATGGACTTTGCTGGCCCGAGATTGTATATGAAACGACTGAGAAAGTGAAACTGATACAAACAGAGACTGAAAACTGCACAGAGCGGGCATAAAAAGTTTATGCTGATGTCAGAAGACGAGACAGAGAATATGAAATAGGTGATCACGGTTTGTGGAAGTGACACCGATGAAAGGCCAGACTCGTTTTGGAGTCAAAGGCAAGTTAGTGCCAAGATATGTCGGACCGTACGAGATTATTGAGAAAATCAATCGGTGGCGTATCAAGTAGCGCTTCCTCCGGAAATGGAGCATATGCATAACGTCTTCCACATTTCTATTGTGAGGGATTACCTCCGGGATCCTTTCCATGTGATAGAACCTACTCGTGTAGTGCTGAGTTGATGACTACATTTACGAGGAACGACCTATTCAGATTGTAAACAGACGGATCAAGAAGTTGAGAAACAAAGAGATCCCGTTAGTAAAAGTCGATTGGCAATGCCATGGGAAGGGAAGATGGACATGGATAAAGGATATCCTGAACTGTTTCCACTGAATCCTGTTTTCTTCCAAAACGAAGGTAACTCGAGTTAGAGGACTAAACTCTTTTAAGGAGGAGAGACTGTTACAACCCTCACCATTGTTTACCGATAAGCTACCGATTACTGCTAAACTGAGACTGATTTATGAAAAGTAATTGAACTGATTGAAATACTGAACTGACTGACTGAAATCTGAACTGATTGATTGACTATATCTGTTTAAATGCATTATCTATCTGTTGACTGTTTGATTATCCTGTTCATATTTTATGTTTAAATTGCGAATTGAAGCCTTATCGGCGCCGAACAGAGATCGATTTGTGTTTTATGATCATTAGAATTTATGTGATTTTTGGTGTAATTATCTGAAAACTGAATTAGGTATGATTAAATTAGATTAATTAAGGTTGAATAGCATTGTTAGGCTTATTTACAATAGTGCCATTGTTAGTGGCGCATGTAGGCTAACATTATTTGAGCCTTTATACACTCAAACAAACATTTCATCAGCTCATTTCCTCACCACCACTGAACTAGAGAGAGAGAAAGTGAGAGAATTGAATTGTCCTTGTTGATTTGCTTAGAAAACTTGAAGGAATTGAAGTATAGATTGCAAATTGAGCTTGTGTATCTTGCATTGAAGACCTAGGTAAGGAATTCAACCTCTTAATTGTGTCTTTAAGTTGATTCTTGCATGATTAATGGGTCTTTAGTGATCTAAGGCTTGAATTGGTTCAAATAGTTGAAATTAGAGCTCAACTGTTGCATGCATGCCTATATTATTGAATTTTGAGTTGATTCCATGGAAAATTGTCACATGCATGCTTCATATTTATGTTAAGTCCATGAATTCATCTTGTTTTGAAGATATTAGCTCAATAGAGCATGTATTTGAGGCTTGTAAGTTGTTTAACTTTGTGCATGTTCATGTTCATCTAGTTCATTAAAATTGGTTTGAAACTGGGTTTAATTCCCTCACCTTTGGGCCTTGCTTTTACCAAATTGAGCTTTGAATCATGTTAAACTATGAGTTTTGAATTGTTTTCCAGGAAATGGGCCCGAAGGAATCGAATTTGATACATTTTGAAGTTGAATTTGAGCTTGAGGTTCAAATTGGGAATTCTAGGTTTTGAACTCACGCTCGAGCGGGGTGATTGGCGCTCGAGCGTAAAATTTCGTCGCTCCCAGTATTTTGCACTGTTTTGATGTCCGCTTGAGCGGGGTAATTGACACTCGAGCGGGATCTTGTGTCTTTACCTCGAGCGGATGTCGAGCGCCCAATTGAGCGTGATTTCACTTATCCAGCACTTTTGACTGTTTTGCAGTACGCTCGAGCGCCTAAAGTCTGCGCTCGAGATGGAAACCTTTGTCTGCATTTCCGCTCGAGCGAAATAATCGACGCTCGAGCTGGAACCCTGTTTTCTGAAAATTCTTGAAAATGCTTTAAAGTGCATCTTGCATCCTCACTTCATTCTAGGCATTCTTAGGCCTAGTTTAAGGCATCTTAATGAGGATATAGATGTAAAACCACACCGAGTCAAGATAGGGATTAAGTTATTATCTTTCCCAACTGTGTAGCTTAGTGTGTGTTCAATTGTAAACTGTGTAGGGTTGGCAACTAGGGACGCGCTCTAGCCTAACTGTAGCCGGAACTCTGTGAGTAACAACTGTGTACTGTGTAAAGATATGTTCAAAAATGATTATCTCTGAACAATTGAACTGTACTGTTTCTGAATTGATACTGTTAATAGAATGAATGTATGTCCTCTATTCTGAACTGTATTGTGGCATCCTTAGTAACTACTGTTACTAACTGTTACTGTTACAGAGATCTCTGTCGGTTCCCTTGTTGGAACCACTACTGTTTACTGATTGATGGTCATCATTGACTGTTCGGTCTTCAAGACCTACTATTTACTGTACTGTTATGCTAATGGATGTACCATATATGACTGTACTGACTGAACGACTGAAATACTGATTTAATGAACTGTTTCATTTACTGTAAGGACATTCATCTTAAACCTCTTTACGCATTATTTTATTCACTGGGCTTTAGCTCACTGCTCATATATTATATGTAGGTTGTACAGGCACCAGACCACGGCTAGAGCTCGGGGTAAGCTCCAGTTTTGTCAGCCAACCACTGTGCCTCACTGCGAGGTTTCCGGAGCCTGTCAAGTTATGGCTTAGGGGTGTTTTAATTTTCCCTCATCTGTCTGTGTAACTGTTTTGTTAACTGTATAGATTGTTACTGTACTATTATCAGGGATATAGTCCCTGCTCTGAATGATTATAAATGTTGTACATACTGTTTCTGCATTGTGTGTATATATATAGTATGCATTGAAGAGTCTTTTGGCATACAGACTGTCACAGCTCATGGACATTAATTTATTTACTGTATTGGCTTCCGCCAGGCTCCGCCGGCCCTGTACTCCTTTTTACTATATTAACTGTTTAGTAGGCCTTCCAGTATCTAGATTAGCTGGCCGTTACGGTGCTAACCGCCATAGGGGCGGGTTTGGGTTGTGACAATACCATGAGTTATCATTATATGTTTTACGTATGTTTTGAATTACTATAATTTATTTTATGCAATTTGTATTTTATAAATTATATTAATATTTCGATTACGTGGATTATTTCCTAACCCCTATTTGCTTAAATTAAAACCCATGGATATGTTGTTTAAATCTTGTTAATTATTTGACACTGTTTTTATAAGTAATTATTTTCTGTAAGTACCACCACGGAAGTCCCATGCCTTGGGACACTTGAATAACCATTGGCCCTCTGATTAGTCACTTTGTGACCCTCTATCTGTCACGGATCCATTGACACTCTGATTTCTAGTATGGAGCAAAGTAATGTACGGAGCTAAGTGCTACACTATTGTGGGAGCCACCTGTAGAGTTCGTACGAGCCACCTCTTAAGTCCATACATCTGTTCTGTTCTGTACCGTGGTTACGATTTTTAGTGTGAGGCCAAGTGTCGTACGAATCTAAGTGCTACACTATGATAGGAGCCACCTCTAGAGTTCATACGAGCCACCTCTTGAGTCCATACATCTGTTATGTTCCGTTCTGTACCGTGGTTATGATTATTTTGTTATATGATTCATGTATTATATGTCAAATGATTCCGGTATTATATATTATATATTTTAATATCAAGTTTTGTTTAACCAATAATTATCCATGGTGATTTTATATTCTTATACTCTCAGTACAATAGTTTTCACTTTGCCATGTGCTTATAACTGTTTATCAATTTTCAGGAAACAATGCAATTCAGATATAGCCTTTGGAGAGTCTTAGACGCGGGGGTACAGAATAGACACACACTGTAGTGATCCCAGTTTTACCACTTCGCTGAGTATATCGGGGATCGAGAGGGATGGCAATTTGAAACCGGCCCAATGGGGACCCGACCCCCGACCCTGAATTGAGCGGGTTTTTCCCGAAAAATACCCCCAATGGGATGGGGATGGTATTTAAAAATTAATCCCCGAACAGATTCGGGCCGGGGACGGGGATAAGTGTCCCAGCCCCGTACCCGGCCCGGCTTCGTCCCCGTTCCCCGACCTGGTTTATTTCCGATGTTAAATTAATATTTTACCCCTATAATATTAATAATATTATAAACCAAACCAGGTCTCACATATTGCTCATTGAGTGATAACTGAGTTATAATATTATATATATAATAATATAAACCAAACCAGTGATAACTAAGTTATAATATTATATATATAATAATATAAACCAAACCAGTGATAACTGAGTTATAATATTATATATATAATAATATAAACCAAACCAGTGATAACTGAGTTATAATATTATATATATAATAATATAAACCAAACCAGTGATAACTGAGTTATAATATTATATATATAATAATATAAACCAAACCAGTGATAACTGAGTTATAATATTATATATATAATAATATAAACCAAACCAGTGATAACTGAGTTATAATATTATATATATAATAATATAAACCAAACCAGTGATAACTGAGTTATAATATTATATATATAATAATATAAACCAAACCAGTGATAACTGAGTTATAATATTATATATATAATAATATAAACCAAACCAGTGATAACTGAGTTATAATATTATATATATAATAATATAAACCAAACCAGCATCGGGGATCGGGGCCGGGGCCAGGGGAAATTCGACCATCGGGGACGGGGAGTGTGATCCCTGGCCCCGCCCCGTCCCGCCTCGTTGCCATTCCTAGGGATCGAGCTTCCCATTTAGCTCGCGGGGGTCGAGGGGGCAGCGCCCCTTGGCGGGTCCTATGGCAGCGCCCTAGTGGGGTCGAGGGACAGCGCCTCCGAAGCAAAAATGTAAAATGAATTAGAAGTTGCTTGTCCGCTCGAGCGGAGAATGTTTGGTTTCAGAAGTTTGACCTGTCTGCAAAAGTACTGGGAAAGTGTATTTGACGCTCGAGCGGAGTTTTCCATGCTTGAACAGACCATGTTATATCAATTCGTGAATCTGATATTTTAGATCACTTTTGTATATATCTCTCTCTAAAAATCCTTTCCTCTCCCTTCTCTCTACTTTTCCCTATGCCAAATTGGATTAAAACCTTGATTTCTCAAGATCCATTAGAGTTCTGCCATAGGTTCTTCATCAAAGTTAGTTAACTTTTCGAGAGCTTCGTTGTGTGCGGTGAAGATCGAGTTTTGACATCGTTGATTTTGGGGGTTTCATCTCATTTTTTCTTCAAAATTTGAGGTAGCGATTTTCTTAGAATTATATATATATTTTTACAAGATCTATATAATTTTCGAAATCATCTTTCGATAGCTTTGAAAATTGATTGTTGATTCAAGAAGTTGATCGATTTTGAAAGTGGATTTGTCTCTTGTTCTTTTAAAATGATCTCATGGGTTTTGATCTTTGTTGATTGAAGAAAAGATGATTTTGAAAAGTTTTCTTTCAAAAGATTTGAGTTGTATAGTTTTGGTGAGAAAACTTAGAATTTGAGAATTTTTTTTTAAAAGAGACTGAAAATCCATGAATGATATTGTTATATTTATTTTGTGTGTCAAAATAAATAGATGTTTGGAAAATTTCTTATTTATATTTATATAAATGATGAATTTCAAGGAATATGGGAATTGTTGTTCATTTTGAAAATTATTGTTCAAAACGTTAAAATAGCCTTGAAATAACTAATTGTTGAGGATACTTGAGAAGAGGGAATTGTGTTATTCTTTGGATGATGAATTGAAAAAAAAGTATTTATATTTATCTTGTGAAATTGGCATATCAATTCATTTGATTACATTAAACTTTAAAAGTTGATTTGAAAACTTGCATTGAGAAAAGAATGTTGAGAAACATGTTTTCATGGAATGGTTTTGGGGTAAATATGTTGGTAAGTCTTGATAGGTGGTGTAGTGATATTGAACAAGTTGGCCTGAGAGTCCGAGGTGAAAGACCGAAAACCCGCGCGGATAGGTGTCGAGTCTTTCAGTTAATACTGGTAAAAATGACAATTTGGCAGTACTTGTATAGTCTACTTGCAGACGCCGACCTAGGGATTTCCAGAGTTGTATTTACCGCACTTGAAATAAATTGTTAAGTTTTGAACAATTGAAATTGTATGATATCATTGAGCATGATGGTTTTCAAAAGATGAAAATGTGATTTATCTTCAAAAAGGGTATAGCATGAGATGTGCATTTCATCTCTTGAGACTTGTATAAAATGTATATATTTCGTTAAGAATTTCCTACTGGGCTTTATGCTCACCCTACGAGATTTTTGGGCAGGAAAAGATGTGGTGATCCCACTCAACTAGGGGCATGGAAGTATGTGTGTTGGGAGTACAATGCTCTTATTTTGCTGTGACTTTGTTTGTAAGCCAAGGGTTGTGTTTGTGTGGGTTTGAATAATCGTTTTGTGTAACCAGACTCAAGCCTTGGAAACTTGTAAACCCTTGGAGATATTTATTTGTTTATTTACTTGTTGTTGGATTAATGCATTGTTGCATGAAGAACTATTGTATCATGTAATGTAAGTTTGGAGATTTATATTCGGTTTTCCTTGAAAGAGCCATGATTGTTGTATTATCATTTGGGCTAGAAATTTGGGGCGTTACACACACAACACTTCTTTTATAGTATTTATAATTCTATTATTCATATGTAAATATCGGCCTTTTTAGTCAATAAATTTTGTTATAATAATAGAAGCTCAAATGATTATTTTGGTACCCTCACTTAAATATTTTTCTGCTCGCGGCTAGTAATTTGTTTAAGGATTAGCCGGAGGTAAGTTCAGTTGCTAGCCATCACGATGCTTAACCCTTGGGGTACGGGGAGTAGGTCGTGACACCCAACTTTAGGAATCCCAAGCATTTTTGATAAAAATAATAATGTGACCAACATAAAATTACTCTTAAAAAAGAATGGCACTAACCTATGAGCAATTTGTACATTCTGTTAGATTTATTTATTTTAATGATTTATTTAATTACGTTTTAATTTATTTGAAAGAGAAAAATCGAATCCCAAAATTTATTTTGGTGATTTATTTAATTATATTTTCATTTATTTGAAAAAGAAAAATAGAATCCAAAATTTATTTTTATGATTTATTTAATTATGTTTTAATTTATTTAAAAGAAAAAAATAGAATCAAAATTTATTTTGTCCCATTATTTTTTACCTAAAACTTTTATCCTAAATGTTGTTAGAATATATTTAATATTTGATTAAATCAGATATTCAAACAGCCCCGCCCAGCAGCAGACCAAAAGGTTCAAACAGCTTAGCACAGCAGCAGGCCAAAAGGTTCAAATGGAAGATATTCAAATTAGTAATGATGGAGTGGAAGATATTTAAATGAATACAACGGCTATAAACGGCTATAGATTCAAATGAATACAACGGCTATAAACGGCTATAAATTCAAATGAATACAACGGCTATAAGTTTCATTATATATACCAAAGTCTCTAATGTAAACAAATTACAAAAAAAATCAAAAAATATTCTTTGATCTATAATTATTCACATCTATTCTCTGAAAAATTCTCTGAGAAGTGTTCTTCAATTTTTGTTTACATCCTCTTTCAGAAATTATACATTGAGCGTATAGCTTTAAGCTCATCTTTCCTATGTGAGGTTTACAGAAAAATCAGAGCTTTATGTTTATATCTATCTTTGAGAGATAATTCTAGTAGCTTTCTGTGAAAACAAAAACACATTCTTTTCAACCTTGTAAGAGTGTAGTATACTAAGTGTTCTTGACTTAGAAAGTTTGTGAAAATCTGTGGAGGATTGCTCCATCTGTGAAAAGGTTTCTAGCACCCTATAAAGCTGGAGAATAGTGGAAAATCTCAAGTGAAGCTTGAGGAGTGGACGTAGACCGAGTTAAAGCTGAACCACTATAAATTTGTTTACCTTTCTCTCCCTTATCTCTTTATTTTATTTAAATTGTCATAGTTATATTTCATATTTTTATTGTGCTAAAATAATTAATTAACATAGTTGTTAGAACATTTGTTTTAATTATTTTTATTTCATTAACTATATTTATCTATTGTGCTAGTCATAATTTTTATTAGGATATTATTATTTTATTTGTAAAAACCTAAGTCACCCCTCCTCTTAGGTTGTCTTTTGGGTAACAATTGGTTTCAAAGCCTAGACTCTTGTTTTAGATTTAATCATCTGGGAGCTTCGATCCATGGCAACCTTAGTTGAAGGACAAGCCACAAATAGGCCACCATTGTTTGACGGAAACAACTATAGTCGTTGGAAGGATAAGATGACCCTATACCTATAAGCCACTGATTATACCATGTGGATTATTGTCACCAAAGGTCCAAAAATTCCTACCAAATTAGTAGACAATATTAGTGTACCTAAAACAGAAGATGAATGTGATGAGAGGGATCATAAATTATTACATGCCAATGCTAAAACCAAACTTACCCTTGTTTATGGATTAGAATTTAAGGAGTATAATAGAATTTCAAGTTGTGATTTGCCAAAAGAAATTTGGGACAAACTTGAGGTAACGAATGAAGGTACAAACCAAATGAAGGAATCTCGAATTTATATGCTTGTTCATAGTTATGAATTGTTTAAAATGAACTCTGATGAATCTATTTCAAGTATGTTTACTAGATTTACTGAAATTGTAAACTCTTTGAAATCTCTTAGCAAAACTTATACTAACAGTGAGTTGGTGAGAAAAATTCTTAGGTGTTTACCAAAGAATTAAGAAGCAAAGATCGCGGCCATTATAGATGCCAAAAATCTCTCCACACTGGGATTGGATGAGCTTTTGGGTTCCTTTATGACTCATGAGATCACCATGAAAGGACATGGCGACGTTAAAAACAAAAAGAAAAGTGAAATTGCATTCAAAGCCTCATCAAATGAAGAAGAACGTGAAAACTCCAGTGAGGATGAAAGCTATGCCATATTTAGTAAAAATCTCAAAAAGCACTTCAAGAAAAACAATTTTGGAGGAAGAAGACCTTTCAAGAAGGAGTACAACAAAGATAACAAAAAAGAGTCTATTATTTGCTATGAGTGCAAAAATCTTGGACATATGAAGATGGATTGTCCAAAATTGAAGAATCATGGAAATGACTACAAAAGAAACAAAAAGGCCATAGTAGCAGCTTGGGGAGAAAATGAAGATGAAAGCTCAAGTGATGAAATTGAAAATGAAGTAGCCAACTTATGCCTCATGGCTTTTGAAGATGAAGACTCTACTCAAGATGAGGTAACTACTCTTTATGAAGAACTTGAAAATGCATTCCATGAACTACAAGATGAATTTAGAAAAGTTTGTGCCAAAAATAATGTGTTGAAGAAATCTGTTGCATCTTTATCTATTAATGTAGAAGAATTAAAGAAAGAAAAAATTGTTTTGAAAAATGATTTTGATACTATCTCTTATGAGAAAACTACTTTAAAAAATAATGTTGATGATTTAACAAAAACACTTGAAAATTCTGTAAAAGGTAAGAGATAACCTCAACATGCTTCTTAAAAATCAAAGATGTGTTTTTGATAAAACGGGTATTGTATATGACCCTATTAAGAAACAAGAGAATCTTAATACAATATTTTAAAAGGCACCTCTCATGACACACCCTCACATTACTTGTCATTATTGTAGAAAGAAAGGCCATTATATATCTTCTTGTCTATTCAAAAAGAATATGAATATGGGAATTAAAAAGATTTGGATTATTAAGGGATCTAACAAAACTAACAAAGAAGGACCTAAGAAACTATGGGTATCAAAAACCAACACTTGATTGTCATCTTGTAGGTTTGCTTTAAATCCAAAGCTAAAGAAGAGAAGTGGTACCTTGATAGTGGATGTTCCAGACACATGACCGGAGATAAACCATTCTTTACTAAACTATCATCGAAAGATCGAGGATTTGTTACTTTTGGAGACAACAAGAAAGGAAAAATCATCGGTACTGGTAGCATCGGTATTTCTCCTAACCCTTCTATTGAAAATGTTTTACTTGTTAATGGACTTAAGCATAATCTACTTAGTATTAGTCAATTATATGATAAAGATAATCGAGTTATTTTTGATAAATCACATTGCATAATTGAAAGCTCAAATGATCATAAAGCTTTATTCGTTGGTAATCGTCACGATAATGTTTATGTTTTTCATCTCAATGATCTCTATGCTAGTGATGTTAAATGTCTATATGTTAATAATGAAAATAGTTAGTTATGGCATAAAAGACTTGGTCATGCTCATATGGATTTAATTGCTAACCTTTTGAGAAAGGATTTGGTCATTGTACTTCCAAAAATTAAATTTGAAAAAGATCATCTTTGTAGCGCTTGTTAACAAGGAAAACAAACTAAAACATCGTTTAAATCAAAATCTCACATTTCCACAATTAGACCTTTACAACCACTGCATATGGATTTATTTGGTCCCTCAAGGACATCTAGTCTAGGTGGTAAACATTATTGTCTTGTTATTGTTGATGATTATTCAAGATTTACATGGGTTATGTTTTTAGCACACAAAGATGAAACCTTTTCTTCTTTCACAAAACTCTGTCGTAGAATTCAAAATGAAAAAGGCTTTCTTATTACTAATATTCGAACCGACCATGGTAGAGAACTTGAAAATGAGAAATTTGAATTGTTTTGTGATGAGCATGGTATTGGACATAATTTTTCAGCACCTAGAACCCTTCAACAAAATGATGTAGTAGAAAGGAAGAATAGAACTTTAGAAGAGATGAGTAGAACAATGCTTTGCGAAAATAATCTTCCTAAATATTTTTGGGCCGAAGTCGTTCACACCGCATGCTATATTTTAAATCGTGCATTAATTAGACCTATTCTAAAAAAGACTCCCTATGAACTTCGGCATGATAGAAAGCCTAACATTAGTCACTTGCATGTTTTTGGTTGTAAATGTTGTGTGCATAATAATGGTAAGGATAACTTAGGTAAATTTGATTCAAAATATGATGAAGCAATTTTTCTTGGCTATTCTTTAACTAGCAAAGCTTATCGTGTTTTTAATAAAAGAACTCTTGTTGTGGTAAAATCTATACATGTGTCATTTGATGAAACTAACATCTCTACTCAAAAGCAAATTGTTAGTGATAATATAGATTTGGAACCAAATGTGGAAGATTCAAGTATCTACAAAGAAGAGAACCAACTATGTAAGTTGAACAAAGAGATTGAACAACCTATTCTCCCACCTCAAGAAGAAGGAGGAAACAATGATGATTTGCCAAGAGAATGGAAGTTTGTTCATAATCACCCTAAGGATTTAATCCTAGGTGATCCTATAAAAGGTATTGAAACTCGCTCTTCACTTAGAAACATTTGTAGTAACTTGACTTTTCTCTCATAGATTGAGCCTAAAAACTTTCAAGAAGCCAAATTCAATGAACATTGGATGATAGCTATGCATGAAGAGCTTAACCAATTTGAGAGAAACAAAGTGTGGGAACTTGTGCCAAAACCTAAAGATCATACCATTATCGGTACCAAATGGATCTTTCGAAACAAGCTTGATGAATCCGACACAATTATAAGAAACAAGGCTAGACTTGTTACACAAGGATACAATCAAGAAGAAGGTATTGATTTCGATGGAACCTTTGCTCCGGTTGCTAGATTAGAAGCCATTCACATGTTACTTGCATTTGCATGTTTTAGAGATTTCAAACTTTGTTAAATGGATGTAAAAAGTGTCTTTCTTAATGGTTTTATAAATGAGGAAGTTTATGTTAAACAACCCCCAGGTTTTGAAGATCATGCTTTTCCAAATCATGTTTTCAAACTATCAAAAACTTTATATGGTTTGAAACAAGCACCTCGTACATGGTATAAACGATTAAGTAAATTTTTGATTGAAAATAATTTTTCTAGAGGAACGATTGACACAGCACTTTTTGTTAAAACTAAAAAAGATGATTTACTTATTGTGCAAATATATGTGGATGACGTTATATTTGGTGCTACTAATGAAACCTTGTGTAAGGAATTTGTTAACTGTATGCAAGGTGAGTTTCAGATGAGCATGGTGGGGGAGCTAAATTGTTTCCTTGGTCTTCAAATCAAACAATGTAAGGAAGGAATTTTTATCAATCAAGCTAAGTACACAAAAGAACTACTTAAAAAGTTTGGTATGTATGACTCAAAAATAGCTGGAACATCTATGAGCATATCCATTGAGCTAGACAAGGATGAAAAAGGTAAGTCCATTGATCAAACAAAATATCGAGGTATGATCGGCTCACTTCTTTATTTAACTGCAAGTAGACCCGATATTATGTTTAGTGTTTGTATGTGTGCTAGATATCAATCAAATCCCAAGGAATCATATCTCCGTGCTGTTAAAAGAATTTTTAGATATCTTGTCGGCACTCAAAATTTGGGCCTGTTTTATCCTAGAGGTGTTGCATTTGATTTAATTAGTTACTCGGATGCCGACTTTGCCGGATGCAAACTTGATAGAAAAAGCACCAGTGACACTTGTCACTTTCTTGGTAACTCATTAGTATCTTAGTTTAGTAAAAAGCAAAATTTTGTTACTTTATCAACGGCCGAAGCTAAATATATAGCTTTCGGATGTTGTTGTGCTCAAATACTTTGAATGAAAGAACAATTGGAGGACTTTGATTTGCATTATGATCATATCCCTATTAAATGTGATAATACTAGTGCCATCAATTTAAGCAAAAATCCGGTTCAACACTCACGAACAAAACATATTGAAATTCGATATCATTTTTTAAGAGATCATGTTCAAAAAGGGGATATCGTACTTGAATTTGTAAATACCGACAAGTAATTGGCGAATATTTTCACAAAACCCTAAGCGAGAATCACTTCAATTTTATTTGTGGCGAGCTTGGAATGTCGATTTCTACCTAAAAAGTTTTGTTATGATTGTGAAACTTGAATTTTTGTTAAAATGATATATGTGTATTGCTACATTGATATGGAAACATTTATATCAGTTGAATGCTCTCAAATCCTTCATACATTTATTCTTCTTAACAGTTTGTTATTCTCAACTGTGCAATTTTTTTTTTTTGGTTCTACATTTTGAGGTAAAATTAACTTTGCATACATGAATTTTTTTTTAAACCCTCATGGTATTTTTTTTGCATTACCATTCCAGCAACACCAACGTCTCATTAAGTTTAATTTCTGCTGGTATTATTTTACTTTTTTTATTTTGCTATTAGGCTTAATTTCTTTTATTTTTATTTTTTTTCTCATTATTATTTTTTGTTTGGGCTTAATTTTCTTATTTTTTTTTATTTTCTGGTTTTTAATTTTATTTTTCAGTACCTAAACATAAAAACAAAAATAAATCAAAATACAAATATTTACATAAAAAAAAACCCTTCATTTTTTTTACGGCCATACGCCGATCATAATAAACATATTCACATAAAAAAAAAAAAACCCTTCATTTTTTTTACGGCCATACGCCGATCTTACTTACTCGTCTTTTCCATCGTTTTCTTCCTCTTTTTATCATCTTGGGCGGCCCTTGAAGGTCCTGCCCCCATGCTTTCGTCGAGAGCAATGACTCCCCGCTGACTATCAAAGGCCAAGAACAATGTTGCTCCAAATCGGGCCATGGAGGTGGTCTTCCATTTAAACTCTTTATTTTCGGCCTTCAGTGCATAAATCTCTGTTCACGCATCCTTGTATATGCGCTGGAGCAGTAAGAGTTGGGCGTTGACCTAGTGGGGCTCACTCGTCCTATTCTGCAGTTGGTGAGCCAATTTTGTGACTCTAGTCACCGTCTCCATATAGGACGTCAGTGTGAAATGATTGGCTTCAATGTCTAATTGAGCTGCCATTATTTGCTCAATCGACATCATAGGAAGGTTGGGAAGAGTAAGAGTCGGGGCACTTGGCCTAGTAGCGCTTACAAGATCATTCAGGTCCAGAAAAGAGAGTAAGGGAACAGGACGAGGCCATGTAGTAGGAGAGAGAGATGTAATCGAAATAAGGGTCGTTTTTGGTAGCCTTTCTGCTCTGCTCAGTCTCTCTGTTCTATCTCTCTCACGCAGAAGAAGAAAGGGATGCAAGCAAATGAAGAAGAAGAAGAAGAAGAGAGTGATGAAGAAGAAGATGGATGAGAAGAAAACAAGAGGGAGAGAGAGTCGAGGCAGCTGATTGACCTGTCTTGCTTTTGTCAGTCGGCTGACGTAAAAGTGAGGACGTGTGTCCGACGCGATTTTCGACGGAAAAGAGAGCGGCGCGCGAATCGTATATATATGTATATATATGTTTTGAATTGTATAGATGCCATTTATCACTATCATTTTCCTCTTCCTCCTCTAGATTCTGACCCATGATTTCTTTTTGATGATGTGACAAGGGAAGAAATTATATGATGTTATGTATTATGGTATTATTTTCAAATTATGGTATTATTTTCAAACTAATCTGATATTATGTATTTATAGTTTGATATCTTAGTTTCATATCATGTTTTTAATTAAAGTTTATTTATTACACATGTGCTAACCTATGTTTTTAGAAATGAATTCAGGGAGTATGACTTGAGGGAGAGCTTTTCTTACTCCTAAATCAAATCAAAACATCATTGTCTGACATCATCAAAAAAGGGGAGATTGTTAAACTTATTTATTTTGATAATTTATTTATTTATGTTTTAATTTATTTGAAAGAGAAAAATAGAATCTAAAATTTATTTTGATGATTTATTTAATTATATTTTAATTTATTTGAAAAAGAAATATAGAATCCAAAATTTGTTTTGATGATTTATTTAATTCTGTTTTAATTTATTTAAAAGAGAAAAATATAATCAAAATTTATTTTATCCCATTATTTCTTACCTAAAACTTTTATCCTAAATGTTGTTAGAATGCATTTAATATTTGATTAAATCAGAGGTTCAAATAGCCCAGCACAGCAGCAGGCCATAAGGTTCAAATAGCCTAGCACAACAGCAGGCCAAAAGGTTCTAACAGCGCAACACAACAGCAGGCCAAAAGGTTCGAGTGGAAGATATTCAAATTAGTAATGATGGAGTGGAAGATATTCAAATGAATACAATGGCTATAAATGGCTATATATTCAAATGAATACAGCGGCTATAAACGGCTATAAATTCAAATGAATACAACGACTATAAACAAATGTAAGTTTCATTATATATACCAAAGCTTCTAATGCAAACAAGTTACAAAAAAAATCAGAAAATATTCTTCGATCTATAATCACTCACATCTATTTTCTGAGAAATTCTCTGAGAAATGTTCTTCAATTTTTGTTTACACCCTCTTTCGGAAATTATACACTGAGACGTATAACTTTAAGCCCATCTTTCCTGTGTGAGATTTACAGAAAAACCAGAGCTTCATTTTTATATCTATCTTTGATAGATAATTCTTGTAGCTTCTGTGAAAGCAAAAACACATTCTTTTCAACCTTGTAAGAGTGTAGTACACTCTGTGTTCTTGACTTAGAAAGTTTGTGTAAAATTTGTAGAGGATTGCTCTATCTGTGAAAAGGTTGCTAGCATCCTGTGAAGCTAGAGAATAGTGAAAAATCTCAAGTGAAGCTTGAGGAGTGGACGTAGATCGAGTTAAAGCCGAACCACTATAAATTTTTTTACCTTTCTCTCCCTTATCTCTTTATTTTATTTAAATTGTCATAGCTATATTTCATATTTTTATTGTGCTAAAATAATTAATTGACATAGTTGTTAGAACATTTGTTTTAATTATTTTTATTTCATTAACTATATTTATCTATTGTGCTAGTCATAATTTTTATTAGGATATTATTATTTTATTTATAAAAACGTAATTCACCCCCTCTTAGGTTGTCTTTTGGGTAACACATTCAATTTATAACAATATTATTTTCCAATTAGTTTGGGCAATAACTTTGTAAATTCAAATTTGATTATTTGTGCTTATATTATGGTTTTATATACTGGCTTTCTCGCCCTTTTTTTTTTATCTTTTTCTTACAATCACCATAAATAAATAAATAAAGATGAACATGACACGGTATTAAAGATTGACATATAATGTAGAGGTGGTAAAAAGCAATTGTTTGCTGTTGTTAAAATTTTCTACTAAGCGGCATAGGCAAGGACACCCTCTATCTTTAACAACCGTGTCAACCTAATTAGGATTGAACCTGTGTATGGACTAGAGGGGAACACTAAATCTAGACATAGTACGAATCACACCAACATCTAACTATTTTAACGCCCCATACTTGGTTACAAGCTCACGTCACTGAGCTCAGCACTAAGATAATGCAATGTTAATTCTTATAAATAACCCTAATACAAACTAATTAAGCAGTCTGGGATTTACAAATTGCTTAAAATCTTCAAAATTTCAACAATTCCATTAACAAGTCAATCATGTGAGGTACGTAAAAAACAAAGCACTGAGAAGCGTTAGGTCCCTTAGTCTTGTCAATCCCACGAACAAACTTAAGTTATTGAGTTGTAAATTTTCTTACTGTTTTGTCTTGCTCGCTTGAGCGAATGAGTCCTCGCTTGAGCGAAAGCTGCGTCTGTAAAAAAACCTGAGAATGATGAATGTACGCTCGAATGCAGGTAGCGTGGCTCGAGTGAAGCCACTTAAGGAAAACATGGGAGATTAGTTCCTCGCTCGAGCGAGAGAGTCTTCGCTCGAGCGAGCTTTGCTGTCCCAGTTTTCTATAAGTACTTGTTTTAGTCCAAAACTAGGATTAGGTTTTTGAGATCTACTTTAAGGTTTTCTGAGGTTTTCTTTTGGAGTTTTTTTGTGAGTTTTCCTTGATGATTTGAGTGAGTATTAAACTCATGCATTGATAAGCACATATCAAGGAGGTTGATTGGTTATATTCAAGAGTGTTCTTCTTCGGTGGAATCCGGAGATTCAAGCATGGAGTTTCAAAGGAGTTTGATACTGCGCATAGTCGTTGATTCAACAATAGAAGTTGTGGATTTAACTTCAGTCTAATCACTTCCGAGATGAAGGTTGCGGTGAAAGATATAAAGAAGATTTGAAGACAAATTGGAAGCGTTTGGATAATTTGTTTGTTATCTTTATAATCTTTCTTTCTTCAGTAGTGGATTTATTAGTGGCGTTTCGCCCGTGATTTTTTTATCACAATTGAAGGTGCTTCAATTATGATTTTTCCACGTAAAAATCGTTTATGTCGATTTATTATTTTTCAAAAACAACAATCTAAATCACTTTCGTAAGTGCTGATGGTTTAGATTGTGTATTTTGAATGATTAGGAATTGGAGTAATTAAATCTTGATCTAATCACGAATCACTTAGGATTTTCAATTGGTATCAGAGCAGGTCACTCTTTGTTTTTATCAAAACTATAGGAGTGTGAATTTGTGTGATTGGTGATATGGATTCAATTCGTGAAGGTAACTCGACCTATAGACCTCTGTTACTTGATGTTACAAAACTATTCTTATTGGAAAGCTTGTATGAGAGCGTTTTTAAAATCCATCGATGAAAAAGTTTGGCACTATGTGATTTATGGGTGTAGTGAACCTATTGTCACCATTGATGGTATTGATATTCCCAAACCACTTGATAAATGGGACACAACCGATTATCAAAACTCGAGTTGGAACAGTAAGGCTCTCAATTCCCTTTTTTGCTCTGTCGCACCTGAAGAGTTTCGTCATATTTGCACGTGTGAGGTAGCAAAAGAGGCTTGGGACATTCTTGAAACGATTCACGAAGGTACTACTTCTGTTAAAGATCAAAACTTCACGTCTCACCTCTGCCTTTGAAACCCTTTTTATGCTTGATGATGAGACGTTTGATGATTTCTATGCTAAACTTAGTGACATTGTGAATTCCTGTTTCACACTCGGTGAAAAAAATCCCTGAAGCTAAAGTTGTTGGAAAAATTTTGAGGTCTTTACCCGAGAGGTTCCAACCAAAGGTGACAGCCATTGAGGAGGCTCAGAATGTTGATAGCCTCAAGCTCGATCAGTTGGTTGGAAACTTGCAGACTTATGAAGCCCACCAGATTTCTAAAAAAAAAAAAAAAGTTAATGTGGCTTTCACTAGTACTCATGAGACTACAAAAACTCCTGAGACTGAGTTTGATTTAAAGTCTGAAATGACGGCTATGTTTACTAAACAGTTCAAAAAAATTTAAAGAAAAAGAAGCCTAATTTCAGTGACCCTATTTCAAAAGATAAGAGTAATGATAAACCCAAAACTTTTCCACCAAAACTTGCTCCAAAAACTGAAAAGAAGATTATAGATGGGTAAGGGGTCAAGTGTTATGAATGTCAAGGGTTTGGACATATTGCCCTTGAATGTCCTTCGAAAAAGAATCGGAAGAAAGTCTACATAGTGACTTGGGATGATGAAAGCGGTTCGGAGCAAGAACCCGAAGAAACTGAATTCGGTGAAGACGGGGATAGTGCTTTCATGGCATTTTGGTCCACTTTCACTCAACCTCTTCCAAAGCTACTTTCGCAAACGCGTGACATGCGGCCTGCTTTTGTGTCACTGGCTGACAAAAGCAGGCCTCGAACGACGCTCGCCTTGGATCTCTCCCTCTCTTTGTCTTCTTCTTCTCAGCTTCTTTTGAATCAGTATCTCATTTCTCTTCTTTTTAACCACTCTTTTCTTCTGCTTCTTCTCCATCACTCTTCCATCTTCCTCTTCCTTTTTCTTTTCCTCTTCTATTTTCTGCCATTTCTCTATGACTTCCTTTTTTTTCTCTCTCTTCCTATACATGGTTTCGTCTCGCCCCCTCTCTCTCTTTCCAGATCTTAATGATCCATCGAGCTCCTCTGGGCCAAGTGCCCCTGCTCTTACTCATCCTAGTCTTCCTACACTAACAGTTGAGCAAGTGATGGTTGCTCAAACTGATATTGAGGCTAACCACCACACGTTGAAGTCGTATATGGAGACAGTGGCCACGGTCTCTAACTTGTCTCACCGTCTGCAAAACAGGACGTGTGAGGTACATCGGGTTAACGCCCAACTCACTCTGCTTCAGCATATGTATAAGGATGCACGAACGGAGATTTGTGCACTGAAGGCAGAAAACAAAGAACTGAAACGAAAGGCTTCCTTCATGGAGAATAAAGAGGTAAAACGACAGGCCACTTGTATGGCCCGGTTCGGAGCGCCGTCGTATTTTTCCTTTGATGGACGGCGAAGAGTTAACTCTCTTGGTGAAAACACTGAGGCAGGGCCTTCGAAGGTCTCCCAGAACAAAATTGAGATGAAGAAAATGACGGGAGATTCAAGCAAATGAGGTCGGCATATGGCCGTTTGCCGGAGGAGAAAGAAGAACAAGATCCCTTTTTCTTTTTTTCTTTTTTTTTAGAGTCCTTGTATTTTTTGGGTTTGTTTGCTTTTTTTTTTTTTTTTTTTTTTTGGAGTTTCTGTAATCGGGGATGTCCTTCCCTGACTGTAATAAAAAGTTTCGATTTTGTATATAAATGGCGTGCCTAGCATATCACTCTGAGTTTGAAAATACTTTTGTTTGATCGCATTTGAGAATGATTGAAATTTGAACTCTGAATTGGACATTGATCCATACTGACCTGAATAAAAACAAAACTGACTCAACGTAAGCAAAAAAAACGAAGTAAAACAATCCAAACACACTTATATACACTGACTGGTATGAATACACTGACTGGTATAAATATACTGACTGGCATGAAAGGAACACACTTATATACACTGACTGGTATAAATACACCGACTGGTATAAATAAACTGACTGGTATGAAAGGAACACACTTATATACACTGACTGGTATGAATACACCGACTGGTATAAATAAACTGACTGGTATGAAAGGAACACACTTATATACACTGACTGGTATGAATACACCGACTGGTATAAATAAACTGACTGGTATGAAAGGAACACACTTATATACACTGACTGGTATGAATACACCGACTGGTATAAATAAACTGACTGGTATGAAAGGAACACACTTATATACACTGACTGGTATGAATACACCGACTGGTATAAATAAACTGACTGGTATGAAAGGAACACACTTATATACACTGACTGGTATGAATACACCGACTGGTATAAATAAACTGACTGGTATGAAAGGAACACACTTATATACACTGACTGGTATGAATACACCGACTGGTATAAATAAACTGACTGGTATGAAAGGAACACACTTATATACACTGACTGGTATGAATACACCGACTGGTATAAATAAACTGACTGGTATGAAAGGAACACACTTATATACACTGACTGGTATGAATACACCGACTGGTATAAATAAACTGACTGGTATGAAAGGAACACACTTATATACACTGACTGGTATGAATACACCGACTGGTATAAATAAACTGACTGGTATGAAAGGAACACACTTATATACACTGACTGGTATGAATACACCGACTGGTATAAATAAACTGACTGGTATGAAAGGAACACACTTATATACACTGACTGGTATGAATACACCGACTGGTATAAATAAACTGACTGGTATGAAAGGAACACACTTATATACACTGACTGGTATGAATACACCGACTGGTATAAATAAACTGACTGGTATGAAAGGAACACACTTATATACACTGACTGGTATGAATACACCGACTGGTATAAATAAACTGACTGGTATGAAAGGAACACACTTATATACACTGACTGGTATGAATACACCGACTGGTATAAATAAACTGACTGGTATGAAAGGAACACACTTATATACACTGACTGGTATGAATACACCGACTGGTATAAATAAACTGACTGGTATGAAAGGAACACACTTATATACACTGACTGGTATGAATACACCGACTGGTATAAATAAACTGACTGGTATGAAAGGAACACACTTATATACACTGACTGGTATGAATACACCGACTGGTATAAATAAACTGACTGGTATGAAAGGAACACACTTATATACACTGACTGGTATGAATACACCGACTGGTATAAATAAACTGACTGGTATGAAAGGAACACACTTATATACACTGACTGGTATGAATACACCGACTGGTATAAATAAACTGACTGGTATGAAAGGAACACACTTATATACACTGACTGGTATGAATACACCGACTGGTATAAATAAACTGACTGGTATGAAAGGAACACACTTATATACACTGACTGGTATG
Source organism: Camellia sinensis (assembly GCF_004153795.1). Lineage (NCBI taxonomy): Eukaryota > Viridiplantae > Streptophyta > Magnoliopsida > Ericales > Theaceae > Camellia > Camellia sinensis. Next base: position 21,541 of record NW_021025705.1, read on the forward strand.
AATACACCGACTGGTATAAATAAACTGACTGGTATGAAAGGAACACACTTATATACACTGACTGGTATGAATACACCGACTGGTATAAATAAACTGACTGGTATGAAAGGAACACACTTATATACACTGACTGGTATGAATACACCGACTGGTATAAATAAACTGACTGGTATGAAAGGAACACACTTATATACACTGACTGGTATGAATACACCGACTGGTATAAATAAACTGACTGGTATGAAAGGAACACACTTATATACACTGACTGGTATGAATACACCGACTGGTATAAATAAACTGACTGGTATGAAAGGAACACACTTATATACACTGACTGGTATGAATACACCGACTGGTATAAATAAACTGACTGGTATGAAAGGAACACACTTATATACACTGACTGGTATGAATACACCGACTGGTATAAATAAACTGACTGGTATGAAAGGAACACACTTATATACACTGACTGGTATGAATACACCGACTGGTATAAATAAACTGACTGGTATGAAAGGAACACACTTATATACACTGACTGGTATGAATACACCGACTGGTATAAATAAACTGACTGGTATGAAAGGAACACACTTATATACACTGACTGGTATGAATACACCGACTGGTATAAATAAACTGACTGGTATGAAAGGAACACACTTATATACACTGACTGGTATGAATACACCGACTGGTATAAATAAACTGACTGGTATGAAAGGAACACACTTATATACACTGACTGGTATGAATACACCGACTGGTATAAATAAACTGACTGGTATGAAAGGAACACACTTATATACACTGACTGGTATGAATACACCGACTGGTATAAATAAACTGACTGGTATGAAAGGAACACACTTATATACACTGACTGGTATGAATACACCGACTGGTATAAATAAACTGACTGGTATGAAAGGAACACACTTATATACACTGACTGGTATGAATACACCGACTGGTATAAATAAACTGACTGGTATGAAAGGAACACACTTATATACACTGACTGGTATGAATACACCGACTGGTATAAATAAACTGACTGGTATGAAAGGAACACACTTATATACACTGACTGGTATGAATACACCGACTGGTATAAATAAACTGACTGGTATGAAAGGAACACACTTATATACACTGACTGGTATGAATACACCGACTGGTATAAATAAACTGACTGGTATGAAAGGAACACACTTATATACACTGACTGGTATGAATACACCGACTGGTATAAATAAACTGACTGGTATGAAAGGAACACACTTATATACACTGACTGGTATGAATACACCGACTGGTATAAATAAACTGACTGGTATGAAAGGAACACACTTATATACACTGACTGGTATGAATACACCGACTGGTATAAATAAACTGACTGGTATGAAAGGAACACACTTATATACACTGACTGGTATGAATACACCGACTGGTATAAATAAACTGACTGGTATGAAAGGAACACACTTATATACACTGACTGGTATGAATACACCGACTGGTATAAATAAACTGACTGGTATGAAAGGAACACACTTATATACACTGACTGGTATGAATACACCGACTGGTATAAATAAACTGACTGGTATGAAAGGAACACACTTATATACACTGACTGGTATGAATACACCGACTGGTATAAATAAACTGACTGGTATGAAAGGAACACACTTATATACACTGACTGGTATGAATACACCGACTGGTATAAATAAACTGACTGGTATGAAAGGAACACACTTATATACACTGACTGGTATGAATACACCGACTGGTATAAATAAACTGACTGGTATGAAAGGAACACACTTATATACACTGACTGGTATGAATACACCGACTGGTATAAATAAACTGACTGGTATGAAAGGAACACACTTATATACACTGACTGGTATGAATACACCGACTGGTATAAATAAACTGACTGGTATGAAAGGAACACACTTATATACACTGACTGGTATGAATACACCGACTGGTATAAATAAACTGACTGGTATGAAAGGAACACACTTATATACACTGACTGGTATGAATACACCGACTGGTATAAATAAACTGACTGGTATGAAAGGAACACACTTATATACACTGACTGGTATGAATACACCGACTGGTATAAATAAACTGACTGGTATGAAAGGAACACACTTATATACACTGACTGGTATGAATACACCGACTGGTATAAATAAACTGACTGGTATGAAAGGAACACACTTATATACACTGACTGGTATGAATACACCGACTGGTATAAATAAACTGACTGGTATGAAAGGAACACACTTATATACACTGACTGGTATGAATACACCGACTGGTATAAATAAACTGACTGGTATGAAAGGAACACACTTATATACACTGACTGGTATGAATACACCGACTGGTATAAATAAACTGACTGGTATGAAAGGAACACACTTATATACACTGACTGGTATGAATACACCGACTGGTATAAATAAACTGACTGGTATGAAAGGAACACACTTATATACACTGACTGGTATGAATACACCGACTGGTATAAATAAACTGACTGGTATGAAAGGAACACACTTATATACACTGACTGGTATGAATACACCGACTGGTATAAATAAACTGACTGGTATGAAAGGAACACACTTATATACACTGACTGGTATGAATACACCGACTGGTATAAATAAACTGACTGGTATGAAAGGAACACACTTATATACACTGACTGGTATGAATACACCGACTGGTATAAATAAACTGACTGGTATGAAAGGAACACACTTATATACACTGACTGGTATGAATACACCGACTGGTATAAATAAACTGACTGGTATGAAAGGAACACACTTATATACACTGACTGGTATGAATACACCGACTGGTATAAATAAACTGACTGGTATGAAAGGAACACACTTATATACACTGACTGGTATGAATACACCGACTGGTATAAATAAACTGACTGGTATGAAAGGAACACACTTATATACACTGACTGGTATGAATACACCGACTGGTATAAATAAACTGACTGGTATGAAAGGAACACACTTATATACACTGACTGGTATGAATACACCGACTGGTATAAATAAACTGACTGGTATGAAAGGAACACACTTATATACACTGACTGGTATGAATACACCGACTGGTATAAATAAACTGACTGGTATGAAAGGAACACACTTATATACACTGACTGGTATGAATACACCGACTGGTATAAATAAACTGACTGGTATGAAAGGAACACACTTATATACACTGACTGGTATGAATACACCGACTGGTATAAATAAACTGACTGGTATGAAAGGAACACACTTATATACACTGACTGGTATGAATACACCGACTGGTATAAATAAACTGACTGGTATGAAAGGAACACACTTATATACACTGACTGGTATGAATACACCGACTGGTATAAATAAACTGACTGGTATGAAAGGAACACACTTATATACACTGACTGGTATGAATACACCGACTGGTATAAATAAACTGACTGGTATGAAAGGAACACACTTATATACACTGACTGGTATGAATACACCGACTGGTATAAATAAACTGACTGGTATGAAAGGAACACACTTATATACACTGACTGGTATGAATACACCGACTGGTATAAATAAACTGACTGGTATGAAAGGAACACACTTATATACACTGACTGGTATGAATACACCGACTGGTATAAATAAACTGACTGGTATGAAAGGAACACACTTATATACACTGACTGGTATGAATACACCGACTGGTATAAATAAACTGACTGGTATGAAAGGAACACACTTATATACACTGACTGGTATGAATACACCGACTGGTATAAATAAACTGACTGGTATGAAAGGAACACACTTATATACACTGACTGGTATGAATACACCGACTGGTATAAATAAACTGACTGGTATGAAAGGAACACACTTATATACACTGACTGGTATGAATACACCGACTGGTATAAATAAACTGACTGGTATGAAAGGAACACACTTATATACACTGACTGGTATGAATACACCGACTGGTATAAATAAACTGACTGGTATGAAAGGAACACACTTATATACACTGACTGGTATGAATACACCGACTGGTATAAATAAACTGACTGGTATGAAAGGAACACACTTATATACACTGACTGGTATGAATACACCGACTGGTATAAATAAACTGACTGGTATGAAAGGAACACACTTATATACACTGACTGGTATGAATACACCGACTGGTATAAATAAACTGACTGGTATGAAAGGAACACACTTATATACACTGACTGGTATGAATACACCGACTGGTATAAATAAACTGACTGGTATGAAAGGAACACACTTATATACACTGACTGGTATGAATACACCGACTGGTATAAATAAACTGACTGGTATGAAAGGAACACACTTATATACACTGACTGGTATGAATACACCGACTGGTATAAATAAACTGACTGGTATGAAAGGAACACACTTATATACACTGACTGGTATGAATACACCGACTGGTATAAATAAACTGACTGGTATGAAAGGAACACACTTATATACACTGACTGGTATGAATACACCGACTGGTATAAATAAACTGACTGGTATGAAAGGAACACACTTATATACACTGACTGGTATGAATACACCGACTGGTATAAATAAACTGACTGGTATGAAAGGAACACACTTATATACACTGACTGGTATGAATACACCGACTGGTATAAATAAACTGACTGGTATGAAAGGAACACACTTATATACACTGACTGGTATGAATACACCGACTGGTATAAATAAACTGACTGGTATGAAAGGAACACACTTATATACACTGACTGGTATGAATACACCGACTGGTATAAATAAACTGACTGGTATGAAAGGAACACACTTATATACACTGACTGGTATGAATACACCGACTGGTATAAATAAACTGACTGGTATGAAAGGAACACACTTATATACACTGACTGGTATGAATACACCGACTGGTATAAATAAACTGACTGGTATGAAAGGAACACACTTATATACACTGACTGGTATGAATACACCGACTGGTATAAATAAACTGACTGGTATGAAAGGAACACACTTATATACACTGACTGGTATGAATACACCGACTGGTATAAATAAACTGACTGGTATGAAAGGAACACACTTATATACACTGACTGGTATGAATACACCGACTGGTATAAATAAACTGACTGGTATGAAAGGAACACACTTATATACACTGACTGGTATGAATACACCGACTGGTATAAATAAACTGACTGGTATGAAAGGAACACACTTATATACACTGACTGGTATGAATACACCGACTGGTATAAATAAACTGACTGGTATGAAAGGAACACACTTATATACACTGACTGGTATGAATACACCGACTGGTATAAATAAACTGACTGGTATGAAAGGAACACACTTATATACACTGACTGGTATGAATACACCGACTGGTATAAATAAACTGACTGGTATGAAAGGAACACACTTATATACACTGACTGGTATGAATACACCGACTGGTATAAATAAACTGACTGGTATGAAAGGAACACACTTATATACACTGACTGGTATGAATACACCGACTGGTATAAATAAACTGACTGGTATGAAAGGAACACACTTATATACACTGACTGGTATGAATACACCGACTGGTATAAATAAACTGACTGGTATGAAAGGAACACACTTATATACACTGACTGGTATGAATACACCGACTGGTATAAATAAACTGACTGGTATGAAAGGAACACACTTATATACACTGACTGGTATGAATACACCGACTGGTATAAATAAACTGACTGGTATGAAAGGAACACACTTATATACACTGACTGGTATGAATACACCGACTGGTATAAATAAACTGACTGGTATGAAAGGAACACACTTATATACACTGACTGGTATGAATACACCGACTGGTATAAATAAACTGACTGGTATGAAAGGAACACACTTATATACACTGACTGGTATGAATACACCGACTGGTATAAATAAACTGACTGGTATGAAAGGAACACACTTATATACACTGACTGGTATGAATACACCGACTGGTATAAATAAACTGACTGGTATGAAAGGAACACACTTATATACACTGACTGGTATGAATACACCGACTGGTATAAATAAACTGACTGGTATGAAAGGAACACACTTATATACACTGACTGGTATGAATACACCGACTGGTATAAATAAACTGACTGGTATGAAAGGAACACACTTATATACACTGACTGGTATGAATACACCGACTGGTATAAATAAACTGACTGGTATGAAAGGAACACACTTATATACACTGACTGGTATGAATACACCGACTGGTATAAATAAACTGACTGGTATGAAAGGAACACACTTATATACACTGACTGGTATGAATACACCGACTGGTATAAATAAACTGACTGGTATGAAAGGAACACACTTATATACACTGACTGGTATGAATACACCGACTGGTATAAATAAACTGACTGGTATGAAAGGAACACACTTATATACACTGACTGGTATGAATACACCGACTGGTATAAATAAACTGACTGGTATGAAAGGAACACACTTATATACACTGACTGGTATGAATACACCGACTGGTATAAATAAACTGACTGGTATGAAAGGAACACACTTATATACACTGACTGGTATGAATACACCGACTGGTATAAATAAACTGACTGGTATGAAAGGAACACACTTATATACACTGACTGGTATGAATACACCGACTGGTATAAATAAACTGACTGGTATGAAAGGAACACACTTATATACACTGACTGGTATGAATACACCGACTGGTATAAATAAACTGACTGGTATGAAAGGAACACACTTATATACACTGACTGGTATGAATACACCGACTGGTATAAATAAACTGACTGGTATGAAAGGAACACACTTATATACACTGACTGGTATGAATACACCGACTGGTATAAATAAACTGACTGGTATGAAAGGAACACACTTATATACACTGACTGGTATGAATACACCGACTGGTATAAATAAACTGACTGGTATGAAAGGAACACACTTATATACACTGACTGGTATGAATACACCGACTGGTATAAATAAACTGACTGGTATGAAAGGAACACACTTATATACACTGACTGGTATGAATACACCGACTGGTATAAATAAACTGACTGGTATGAAAGGAACACACTTATATACACTGACTGGTATGAATACACCGACTGGTATAAATAAACTGACTGGTATGAAAGGAACACACTTATATACACTGACTGGTATGAATACACCGACTGGTATAAATAAACTGACTGGTATGAAAGGAACACACTTATATACACTGACTGGTATGAATACACCGACTGGTATAAATAAACTGACTGGTATGAAAGGAACACACTTATATACACTGACTGGTATGAATACACCGACTGGTATAAATAAACTGACTGGTATGAAAGGAACACACTTATATACACTGACTGGTATGAATACACCGACTGGTATAAATAAACTGACTGGTATGAAAGGAACACACTTATATACACTGACTGGTATGAATACACCGACTGGTATAAATAAACTGACTGGTATGAAAGGAACACACTTATATACACTGACTGGTATGAATACACCGACTGGTATAAATAAACTGACTGGTATGAAAGGAACACACTTATATACACTGACTGGTATGAATACACCGACTGGTATAAATAAACTGACTGGTATGAAAGGAACACACTTATATACACTGACTGGTATGAATACACCGACTGGTATAAATAAACTGACTGGTATGAAAGGAACACACTTATATACACTGACTGGTATGAATACACCGACTGGTATAAATAAACTGACTGGTATGAAAGGAACACACTTATATACACTGACTGGTATGAATACACCGACTGGTATAAATAAACTGACTGGTATGAAAGGAACACACTTATATACACTGACTGGTATGAATACACCGACTGGTATAAATAAACTGACTGGTATGAAAGGAACACACTTATATACACTGACTGGTATGAATACACCGACTGGTATAAATAAACTGACTGGTATGAAAGGAACACACTTATATACACTGACTGGTATGAATACACCGACTGGTATAAATAAACTGACTGGTATGAAAGGAACACACTTATATACACTGACTGGTATGAATACACCGACTGGTATAAATAAACTGACTGGTATGAAAGGAACACACTTATATACACTGACTGGTATGAATACACCGACTGGTATAAATAAACTGACTGGTATGAAAGGAACACACTTATATACACTGACTGGTATGAATACACCGACTGGTATAAATAAACTGACTGGTATGAAAGGAACACACTTATATACACTGACTGGTATGAATACACCGACTGGTATAAATAAACTGACTGGTATGAAAGGAACACACTTATATACACTGACTGGTATGAATACACCGACTGGTATAAATAAACTGACTGGTATGAAAGGAACACACTTATATACACTGACTGGTATGAATACACCGACTGGTATAAATAAACTGACTGGTATGAAAGGAACACACTTATATACACTGACTGGTATGAATACACCGACTGGTATAAATAAACTGACTGGTATGAAAGGAACACACTTATATACACTGACTGGTATGAATACACCGACTGGTATAAATAAACTGACTGGTATGAAAGGAACACACTTATATACACTGACTGGTATGAATACACCGACTGGTATAAATAAACTGACTGGTATGAAAGGAACACACTTATATACACTGACTGGTATGAATACACCGACTGGTATAAATAAACTGACTGGTATGAAAGGAACACACTTATATACACTGACTGGTATGAATACACCGACTGGTATAAATAAACTGACTGGTATGAAAGGAACACACTTATATACACTGACTGGTATGAATACACCGACTGGTATAAATAAACTGACTGGTATGAAAGGAACACACTTATATACACTGACTGGTATGAATACACCGACTGGTATAAATAAACTGACTGGTATGAAAGGAACACACTTATATACACTGACTGGTATGAATACACCGACTGGTATAAATAAACTGACTGGTATGAAAGGAACACACTTATATACACTGACTGGTATGAATACACCGACTGGTATAAATAAACTGACTGGTATGAAAGGAACACACTTATATACACTGACTGGTATGAATACACCGACTGGTATAAATAAACTGACTGGTATGAAAGGAACACACTTATATACACTGACTGGTATGAATACACCGACTGGTATAAATAAACTGACTGGTATGAAAGGAACACACTTATATACACTGACTGGTATGAATACACCGACTGGTATAAATAAACTGACTGGTATGAAAGGAACACACTTATATACACTGACTGGTATGAATACACCGACTGGTATAAATAAACTGACTGGTATGAAAGGAACACACTTATATACACTGACTGGTATGAATACACCGACTGGTATAAATAAACTGACTGGTATGAAAGGAACACACTTATATACACTGACTGGTATGAATACACCGACTGGTATAAATAAACTGACTGGTATGAAAGGAACACACTTATATACACTGACTGGTATGAATACACCGACTGGTATAAATAAACTGACTGGTATGAAAGGAACACACTTATATACACTGACTGGTATGAATACACCGACTGGTATAAATAAACTGACTGGTATGAAAGGAACACACTTATATACACTGACTGGTATGAATACACCGACTGGTATAAATAAACTGACTGGTATGAAAGGAACACACTTATATACACTGACTGGTATGAATACACCGACTGGTATAAATAAACTGACTGGTATGAAAGGAACACACTTATATACACTGACTGGTATGAATACACCGACTGGTATAAATAAACTGACTGGTATGAAAGGAACACACTTATATACACTGACTGGTATGAATACACCGACTGGTATAAATAAACTGACTGGTATGAAAGGAACACACTTATATACACTGACTGGTATGAATACACCGACTGGTATAAATAAACTGACTGGTATGAAAGGAACACACTTATATACACTGACTGGTATGAATACACCGACTGGTATAAATAAACTGACTGGTATGAAAGGAACACACTTATATACACTGACTGGTATGAATACACCGACTGGTATAAATAAACTGACTGGTATGAAAGGAACACACTTATATACACTGACTGGTATGAATACACCGACTGGTATAAATAAACTGACTGGTATGAAAGGAACACACTTATATACACTGACTGGTATGAATACACCGACTGGTATAAATAAACTGACTGGTATGAAAGGAACACACTTATATACACTGACTGGTATGAATACACCGACTGGTATAAATAAACTGACTGGTATGAAAGGAACACACTTATATACACTGACTGGTATGAATACACCGACTGGTATAAATAAACTGACTGGTATGAAAGGAACACACTTATATACACTGACTGGTATGAATACACCGACTGGTATAAATAAACTGACTGGTATGAAAGGAACACACTTATATACACTGACTGGTATGAATACACCGACTGGTATAAATAAACTGACTGGTATGAAAGGAACACACTTATATACACTGACTGGTATGAATACACCGACTGGTATAAATAAACTGACTGGTATGAAAGGAACACACTTATATACACTGACTGGTATGAATACACCGACTGGTATAAATAAACTGACTGGTATGAAAGGAACACACTTATATACACTGACTGGTATGAATACACCGACTGGTATAAATAAACTGACTGGTATGAAAGGAACACACTTATATACACTGACTGGTATGAATACACCGACTGGTATAAATAAACTGACTGGTATGAAAGGAACACACTTATATACACTGACTGGTATGAATACACCGACTGGTATAAATAAACTGACTGGTATGAAAGGAACACACTTATATACACTGACTGGTATGAATACACCGACTGGTATAAATAAACTGACTGGTATGAAAGGAACACACTTATATACACTGACTGGTATGAATACACCGACTGGTATAAATAAACTGACTGGTATGAAAGGAACACACTTATATACACTGACTGGTATGAATACACCGACTGGTATAAATAAACTGACTGGTATGAAAGGAACACACTTATATACACTGACTGGTATGAATACACCGACTGGTATAAATAAACTGACTGGTATGAAAGGAACACACTTATATACACTGACTGGTATGAATACACCGACTGGTATAAATAAACTGACTGGTATGAAAGGAACACACTTATATACACTGACTGGTATGAATACACCGACTGGTATAAATAAACTGACTGGTATGAAAGGAACACACTTATATACACTGACTGGTATGAATACACCGACTGGTATAAATAAACTGACTGGTATGAAAGGAACACACTTATATACACTGACTGGTATGAATACACCGACTGGTATAAATAAACTGACTGGTATGAAAGGAACACACTTATATACACTGACTGGTATGAATACACCGACTGGTATAAATAAACTGACTGGTATGAAAGGAACACACTTATATACACTGACTGGTATGAATACACCGACTGGTATAAATAAACTGACTGGTATGAAAGGAACACACTTATATACACTGACTGGTATGAATACACCGACTGGTATAAATAAACTGACTGGTATGAAAGGAACACACTTATATACACTGACTGGTATGAATACACCGACTGGTATAAATAAACTGACTGGTATGAAAGGAACACACTTATATACACTGACTGGTATGAATACACCGACTGGTATAAATAAACTGACTGGTATGAAAGGAACACACTTATATACACTGACTGGTATGAATACACCGACTGGTATAAATAAACTGACTGGTATGAAAGGAACACACTTATATACACTGACTGGTATGAATACACCGACTGGTATAAATAAACTGACTGGTATGAAAGGAACACACTTATATACACTGACTGGTATGAATACACCGACTGGTATAAATAAACTGACTGGTATGAAAGGAACACACTTATATACACTGACTGGTATGAATACACCGACTGGTATAAATAAACTGACTGGTATGAAAGGAACACACTTATATACACTGACTGGTATGAATACACCGACTGGTATAAATAAACTGACTGGTATGAAAGGAACACACTTATATACACTGACTGGTATGAATACACCGACTGGTATAAATAAACTGACTGGTATGAAAGGAACACACTTATATACACTGACTGGTATGAATACACCGACTGGTATAAATAAACTGACTGGTATGAAAGGAACACACTTATATACACTGACTGGTATGAATACACCGACTGGTATAAATAAACTGACTGGTATGAAAGGAACACACTTATATACACTGACTGGTATGAATACACCGACTGGTATAAATAAACTGACTGGTATGAAAGGAACACACTTATATACACTGACTGGTATGAATACACCGACTGGTATAAATAAACTGACTGGTATGAAAGGAACACACTTATATACACTGACTGGTATGAATACACCGACTGGTATAAATAAACTGACTGGTATGAAAGGAACACACTTATATACACTGACTGGTATGAATACACCGACTGGTATAAATAAACTGACTGGTATGAAAGGAACACACTTATATACACTGACTGGTATGAATACACCGACTGGTATAAATAAACTGACTGGTATGAAAGGAACACACTTATATACACTGACTGGTATGAATACACCGACTGGTATAAATAAACTGACTGGTATGAAAGGAACACACTTATATACACTGACTGGTATGAATACACCGACTGGTATAAATAAACTGACTGGTATGAAAGGAACACACTTATATACACTGACTGGTATGAATACACCGACTGGTATAAATAAACTGACTGGTATGAAAGGAACACACTTATATACACTGACTGGTATGAATACACCGACTGGTATAAATAAACTGACTGGTATGAAAGGAACACACTTATATACACTGACTGGTATGAATACACCGACTGGTATAAATAAACTGACTGGTATGAAAGGAACACACTTATATACACTGACTGGTATGAATACACCGACTGGTATAAATAAACTGACTGGTATGAAAGGAACACACTTATATACACTGACTGGTATGAATACACCGACTGGTATAAATAAACTGACTGGTATGAAAGGAACACACTTATATACACTGACTGGTATGAATACACCGACTGGTATAAATAAACTGACTGGTATGAAAGGAACACACTTATATACACTGACTGGTATGAATACACCGACTGGTATAAATAAACTGACTGGTATGAAAGGAACACACTTATATACACTGACTGGTATGAATACACCGACTGGTATAAATAAACTGACTGGTATGAAAGGAACACACTTATATACACTGACTGGTATGAATACACCGACTGGTATAAATAAACTGACTGGTATGAAAGGAACACACTTATATACACTGACTGGTATGAATACACCGACTGGTATAAATAAACTGACTGGTATGAAAGGAACACACTTATATACACTGACTGGTATGAATACACCGACTGGTATAAATAAACTGACTGGTATGAAAGGAACACACTTATATACACTGACTGGTATGAATACACCGACTGGTATAAATAAACTGACTGGTATGAAAGGAACACACTTATATACACTGACTGGTATGAATACACCGACTGGTATAAATAAACTGACTGGTATGAAAGGAACACACTTATATACACTGACTGGTATGAATACACCGACTGGTATAAATAAACTGACTGGTATGAAAGGAACACACTTATATACACTGACTGGTATGAATACACCGACTGGTATAAATAAACTGACTGGTATGAAAGGAACACACTTATATACACTGACTGGTATGAATACACCGACTGGTATAAATAAACTGACTGGTATGAAAGGAACACACTTATATACACTGACTGGTATGAATACACCGACTGGTATAAATAAACTGACTGGTATGAAAGGAACACACTTATATACACTGACTGGTATGAATACACCGACTGGTATAAATAAACTGACTGGTATGAAAGGAACACACTTATATACACTGACTGGTATGAATACACCGACTGGTATAAATAAACTGACTGGTATGAAAGGAACACACTTATATACACTGACTGGTATGAATACACCGACTGGTATAAATAAACTGACTGGTATGAAAGGAACACACTTATATACACTGACTGGTATGAATACACCGACTGGTATAAATAAACTGACTGGTATGAAAGGAACACACTTATATACACTGACTGGTATGAATACACCGACTGGTATAAATAAACTGACTGGTATGAAAGGAACACACTTATATACACTGACTGGTATGAATACACCGACTGGTATAAATAAACTGACTGGTATGAAAGGAACACACTTATATACACTGACTGGTATGAATACACCGACTGGTATAAATAAACTGACTGGTATGAAAGGAACACACTTATATACACTGACTGGTATGAATACACCGACTGGTATAAATAAACTGACTGGTATGAAAGGAACACACTTATATACACTGACTGGTATGAATACACCGACTGGTATAAATAAACTGACTGGTATGAAAGGAACACACTTATATACACTGACTGGTATGAATACACCGACTGGTATAAATAAACTGACTGGTATGAAAGGAACACACTTATATACACTGACTGGTATGAATACACCGACTGGTATAAATAAACTGACTGGTATGAAAGGAACACACTTATATACACTGACTGGTATGAATACACCGACTGGTATAAATAAACTGACTGGTATGAAAGGAACACACTTATATACACTGACTGGTATGAATACACCGACTGGTATAAATAAACTGACTGGTATGAAAGGAACACACTTATATACACTGACTGGTATGAATACACCGACTGGTATAAATAAACTGACTGGTATGAAAGGAACACACTTATATACACTGACTGGTATGAATACACCGACTGGTATAAATAAACTGACTGGTATGAAAGGAACACACTTATATACACTGACTGGTATGAATACACCGACTGGTATAAATAAACTGACTGGTATGAAAGGAACACACTTATATACACTGACTGGTATGAATACACCGACTGGTATAAATAAACTGACTGGTATGAAAGGAACACACTTATATACACTGACTGGTATGAATACACCGACTGGTATAAATAAACTGACTGGTATGAAAGGAACACACTTATATACACTGACTGGTATGAATACACCGACTGGTATAAATAAACTGACTGGTATGAAAGGAACACACTTATATACACTGACTGGTATGAATACACCGACTGGTATAAATAAACTGACTGGTATGAAAGGAACACACTTATATACACTGACTGGTATGAATACACCGACTGGTATAAATAAACTGACTGGTATGAAAGGAACACACTTATATACACTGACTGGTATGAATACACCGACTGGTATAAATAAACTGACTGGTATGAAAGGAACACACTTATATACACTGACTGGTATGAATACACCGACTGGTATAAATAAACTGACTGGTATGAAAGGAACACACTTATATACACTGACTGGTATGAATACACCGACTGGTATAAATAAACTGACTGGTATGAAAGGAACACACTTATATACACTGACTGGTATGAATACACCGACTGGTATAAATAAACTGACTGGTATGAAAGGAACACACTTATATACACTGACTGGTATGAATACACCGACTGGTATAAATAAACTGACTGGTATGAAAGGAACACACTTATATACACTGACTGGTATGAATACACCGACTGGTATAAATAAACTGACTGGTATGAAAGGAACACACTTATATACACTGACTGGTATGAATACACCGACTGGTATAAATAAACTGACTGGTATGAAAGGAACACACTTATATACACTGACTGGTATGAATACACCGACTGGTATAAATAAACTGACTGGTATGAAAGGAACACACTTATATACACTGACTGGTATGAATACACCGACTGGTATAAATAAACTGACTGGTATGAAAGGAACACACTTATATACACTGACTGGTATGAATACACCGACTGGTATAAATAAACTGACTGGTATGAAAGGAACACACTTATATACACTGACTGGTATGAATACACCGACTGGTATAAATAAACTGACTGGTATGAAAGGAACACACTTATATACACTGACTGGTATGAATACACCGACTGGTATAAATAAACTGACTGGTATGAAAGGAACACACTTATATACACTGACTGGTATGAATACACCGACTGGTATAAATAAACTGACTGGTATGAAAGGAACACACTTATATACACTGACTGGTATGAATACACCGACTGGTATAAATAAACTGACTGGTATGAAAGGAACACACTTATATACACTGACTGGTATGAATACACCGACTGGTATAAATAAACTGACTGGTATGAAAGGAACACACTTATATACACTGACTGGTATGAATACACCGACTGGTATAAATAAACTGACTGGTATGAAAGGAACACACTTATATACACTGACTGGTATGAATACACCGACTGGTATAAATAAACTGACTGGTATGAAAGGAACACACTTATATACACTGACTGGTATGAATACACCGACTGGTATAAATAAACTGACTGGTATGAAAGGAACACACTTATATACACTGACTGGTATGAATACACCGACTGGTATAAATAAACTGACTGGTATGAAAGGAACACACTTATATACACTGACTGGTATGAATACACCGACTGGTATAAATAAACTGACTGGTATGAAAGGAACACACTTATATACACTGACTGGTATGAATACACCGACTGGTATAAATAAACTGACTGGTATGAAAGGAACACACTTATATACACTGACTGGTATGAATACACCGACTGGTATAAATAAACTGACTGGTATGAAAGGAACACACTTATATACACTGACTGGTATGAATACACCGACTGGTATAAATAAACTGACTGGTATGAAAGGAACACACTTATATACACTGACTGGTATGAATACACCGACTGGTATAAATAAACTGACTGGTATGAAAGGAACACACTTATATACACTGACTGGTATGAATACACCGACTGGTATAAATAAACTGACTGGTATGAAAGGAACACACTTATATACACTGACTGGTATGAATACACCTATGTTTACCGAATAGTAGGATGACCATCTGAACCCTCCAAGAGGGTTGTGGGCCGTGACACCACGTCGTTCAAATGATTGAGTTGTACTTGTTGTGCCTCCTGTGCTTTTTTTTCTTCATCGACCTGTTTGATGAGCTGCTCTCTTTCCCACATAATTTCCTCCCGATCTCTTTGGCACTCCTCTTTCTCCTTGAGCAACACCTCGTGATCTCTTTGGCACTTTTCTTTCTCCTTTAATAGCTCTTCGTGATCTCTTTGGGGCTCATCTTTCTCCTTCAGCAACTCCTCGTGATCTCTTTGACGCTCCTCACAAAGAACCTCCAGTTCCGCTCTCATTGACTCCATATGTTTATCACGTGCTCGTGCCGCACTAGAAGCTGTGGAAGAGGGTTATGGGCCTATCCCACATCCACGCAAGTAATTATTTTTTTTCCCCGAGCACTTGCCTTGATAGTTCTTCCTGGGTAAATGGCAACCCCGCATCGGTGGCTACCACTTGTGGATTCACCATATCATCATGTCATGGCAAAAAAACAATAAAGTCAAGATGGCAGAAGGAATTTAAAACAACTTTTCTAATTGATATGCAACACAATTGGTTTCAACATTCAATACTAACATGTAGCTCACCACATTTGGGGTCAATCCAGTCTCCCGTCTTCTTGGACTTGTGTGATTTCTTATAAAATTCACGAAAATCTATATCTCCATCCTCATTTGCCTATTAGGTTTGTAAAAATTCCATTGATGAATTAGTACATAGTAATATTCAAAATCAAAAAGAATCAATCATCCATTACATTACTAAATTAATATCTTCTCACCATAAGTGACATTGCTATAGGAAATGATCGTGATCCACTTGTATGATTGTAGGGGAGCATACCCTTATTTGCTTTACCAGCTTTAGAGCGTTTCTAAAATAATAATAATAAAAAAAAGAATTAGTGAAGAATTTTTACATATTAACACATAAATTAATTTCAACAATGGAGATTCTAATTAATTTGTTACCAAGTGAGATTCGTCTTTCCAAGCAACATCAATCAGATATTTCTAATCCTCCAAGTTCACTCCACTAGGCGAATGACTATAGGGGTCATCAACACCCTTTTTCCTCAAGTTCGAGGAACTCTTGCTTTAGATTGTACCTCCAATCCTTGTATAGCAAATATGTCTTTCTATTGAGGATCTGTTGAGCTTGTTCATCATTATCAAAATCATCGCCGATAACAAACTTGTCCTACAAACATAATAAGAGAATTAGTGCATCAATTAATTTAAGCAATTATAAATAACATAATAAAGACATTATGGCAAGATGAATCTCATACTAGCACCGCTTGGATGACCGCATCTTTGGTACTTTGATCGATTTTTCTCCATGACTTCATACTCTGAAGAGGGCACAACCGTCTAATTTGCAATCCCAACTCATTCGTCGCTGGGGTGGCATTCCCTCCTGTGATTGCGTTCAACACCCGATTCACATAGACATGTAATTTCTCTCCTTTTTTCCTAGCTTTTTTTTTTTTTGCACTCCTTTGCCTAATGTAGGTCCTCGCACACGAGTTGACCTTGTTCGCCCTAGTACAAAAGGGGAAACAAGTCACAAATTACAAACATTGCTAATAAAAGTGAAAAATAATTGGTGCCTGCTGCCGTTAATGAAACTGTTGCTGCCTACTACTGTTTGGCTGCATAAAGTCTTGGTAAATTATGGTATAACTTGGATTTCACTGCTATCGATGCAACTGGGGCAACTGCCTGTTGGATGCTGCTGATGTTGCTGTTGTACCTGATTTCAAGCTTGTTTGCTTTTGTTTTTCTTTGTTGTGTAAGTGTCCTTGTTTTGTGTAAAGTAATGTTTTTTTTTCTTTGTTTTTCTTTGTCTTTATGGGGTTTTCATTGCCTTACTTTATGACTTATGCACCACAAAAAAAAAACAAATTTTTTTTAAACAATTAAGTTCAATGCTCTTACCCCCGCCACCTGGCTGCGTCTCCTCGACCACTGTTTGTGTATCATCTGGTGGCTGCGTCTCATCAGAGAACGTCAGTGGGGTGCCAATCTCCTATGGACGTGCTTCAGAGGTTGATAATACGTTGCCACTTGCTGCTCTCTTCTGCCGCCCCGTCTTGATTCCAGGAACCATGGTACCTACATTAAGTAACAAACATACATGAATAATAAACCATTGAAAATAATAACACTAGTAAATTGCATCTACTTTTGCATTCTAATAACCAACCAAGTTATTGAACCATCCACGTCTCCAAGCAACACAAAATGTTTTAGTAGATTAGTTTCCTTAATAATGACACAACATGTCAAAGTTCAATAATAAATTACTTGTTAATCATGGCTTTGTTCACTCATACATCTTCATTTCTTTGTTTTCCAATCAGCATCAGTTATTTTTCAACATGAAAACAAATGTTTAAAAGGAAAAGGCCATGAGAATCTCCAAGGTCTCTTGGAGCAGCTATGCTTAAAAATAGGGAGACCAACACACCAATGGTGTGTCAGAAAAAATATTACAACAAAGTGATAAACTTCATAAATGTTAATAATTAAAATCATAAACTTTTTCACTATTTTGTAATAATTTTTGAAAAGACCTCCTCAATAGTAATTTTCCCTTACAAATAAAACAAACAGATCACATTCCCAACCCAAACAGACCCATCCACCGAAAAAAACAAAGTTATAGATTCAACAAATTCAACATATTAAGCCAATCTCGATTTAAAACCAGCAAGTTGCTGCCTTCTGGTCTATGCGGCAAGTCCATCTAACAACCTCTACACAAGGAAAATGTGAAAAACATATTTCATGGTGTCATTGACACTTGTAATAATACAATTACATAGTGTGACAGTCACAACAACACATCTCCACAAATTGGTAATTTTGTTACAATTACATCTTACAATTTCTACTTCAATGAGGGCACGTCCCAGAAGCGCAAGAACCAAAGAAAGGCACATTATTCTAACTTCAGGGGTGAATGTATGTGCAATAAAAAAAAACTTGGACATTTAGGCCTAGAATACTACTAAAATTTCTCAAAAGAAAATCTCAAAGGCAGTATTAAATTTTCCTTTAAAAAAAAAAATTAGGGAGCATATAATACTACTATAGTAGGGGGTTTTCAAAACTTTTGGGGGGGCGGTTGCCCCCTGCAGCCCCCCAGGTCCATCCCTGGCGACAACTGAATGAGGCAAGGGCTAATGGAAGTTGAGAACCATACACCATTTTCCGACTAAGCCATCCTCCATATTCATCTTGAAGAACCTGAGGTAGGTCAACGTGCGTTAATGTAGCATGTGGTTGGATTCCTGCTTGATAAAGATAAAATTATATCTATGGCAGAGTGAGAAAAAGAAAGAGAAGCCAAGTGTCATTTGGTTAGCATTTTGGAAGTACCTCTTCTTGCTTTTACAAGAAAAACAAACTGGTTTGATATTTTCTCAAATGCTAACAAAAAGTAATGCAATGTTTATAATGGAAAATTCAAATTTGTGTGTAACCATGTTTGACAAGTTCATTGATGAGATTGTTGTAGTATTCTAAACCCTTTGGGTTGACAGGTCCTCTTCCATCTGTAAAAGAGAGTGAGCACAAGCATGTGAGAGAGAAGAACCAGACTTTGCTTTTTGTGTAATAATCAAGGTAATTACGTGAGAGACAGACAGTTAGGTGATCTTACTAGGGATAAGTCTTGACCAAGATATGGAGAACCTATAAGCCTCCAACCCTGTTTCCACCATGAGTTGGACATCTTCCTGCAAGAGATTCATGCTCCAAATCACACATGGACCATACTCCAGCTACCAATAAGTTTGTGATGTTATTCATGTTAAAAATCAGCATTCATGTTAAACCACCATTTTGTATACCTCATTAATTTTCTTGTTTGAAAATAATTATTAAGAGCAAACAAATTATATAATACCATATAAGTCGATGACATAAAGAAGTAAAATAAACAAGTAAATATATATCATTCTTGAAAGGAAAAAGCATAGAAAAAAAAAGAAGGAAAAACACCTTGTATTTGTGGTATCCATCACATGCTACGTCCCCAGTGGCTCCTTGCGCTTTCCCTTAAAGTTTTGAGTTGGAAACATATATCAATCAGTTTTTGGTCAGGATGATAAATGAACCAAACAGTTTAAATTAAATTTATTAAAATTCTTTTGAATTCAGTTTGTCAAATAAGTCAGTTTTGAAATCATTTTGGAGAGCTTTAAAATTTTTAAACCAAATATAAACATAGCCAATTATTCATTCAAGTAGGTTCGACAACTCTAAAACAATATAAAAATAGCTAACTATCTCATATATAAATTTATATATCAGATATAACAATTTATCACATTAGTAAACTATACAAACCATTTCCTTGAAATTTACAAAAATTATAATTTATCCCATTATTTTAACATAATTATACCCAATCATGCAAAATATTTAGTAAATGACCCCATTACTCTTTTCTATTTCCCCGTGCAACCATCTCACCTCAGAATCACATCCCAGCACCATCGATCAGTCACTAAATTTATGATTCTCTCTCTTCTCTCTCCTCGAATTCTCTCAATCTATCACCTCAGTGAATGACCCCATTACTCTTTTATTATATGTATGTTGACTACATATTTTGTATAGACCAATCACAGTTCAACACGTGGCAGGATGAGAGCAACACAGGAAGACAATTCAAATCTTCAAACGTAACCACACACGTGACAGTTAGCATTGGTTATTGTGAATTTGCATAGCACTAGATCAGCAAAGAGATGCAAGAGAACGTAGCTTTAACGGTTACTCATATGTTTAAATTCAAAATCAGGAGAGAAGCCTACCTGCAGACATGGCGTAATAGAGCTAACTGTGAGGAAACATAATCAGTGATCATGGAGGAATGATTCGACGTTTAGAAGCTCATTTCGATGGTTATCATTGAGAAGTATAAATAGCAGAGAAGGCCCCAGAAAGAAGAGGACTCAGATCCAGAAACTAATTTTTATCTACTTTATTTTCCTTCCAGTTTTTACATTTCTTGTTCTTTACATTCATGTACTTCAAATTCCTGCACTGCACTTCATTCATAAGAGTAGTTTCAAGTAGCTTGTTGCCGTAAACCTCTACGAGGCTGAATTAGACCATTGTAAGTTTTTCATTTTTACTTAATAAATCAAACCTGATAAGCAGTGGTTCCTGAACCGAAAACAAAGTCAGGAGGGAATGGAAACTCATGTCTGCTCAATGTTTCTGCGCAAAAGACTAGGTTGAGCACCACAACAACAACAAATGACCCAACAAAACACAGGTTCTTCTTTGCCATATCTCTATCTATCCTCTCCTCTCCTGTGTTATTTCTATCTATCCATATCTAGAAAGTGCTTTAATGATATGGCAAGTTGTTCACACATTCATTGATTTAAATGAAGCCAAAACACAATCACTATCAGTGCAGCTTCATCCTTTACATAATGCCCCCCACTACACTTTGGGTCCCCCCAGTTTGGAATTTAAAATTTGTCCCCTTTCTTCTCAAACATAATGGGGTTGTTTGATATCTGCTTATTTAACTATTTATAAGGATAATTTTGTCTAGGATGGACTTCTCTCCCAATTGTTCAATGCAAAATGACTTTTTTTTAGTATATTATTAAAATTATACTTATCGTCTATTTTTTAACAATAAATTAGATGCATACAATTATTAAAGAGGGAATTCCATCCCGGTGGGGGAAAAAAAAAATTTCACAAACATGAGTCACTTGCATCCCATCACAAAACTACTTACACCTCACATTATTTTGTAATTTTTTTTTATCTATTCCATTGTGTTAAAATTCTCCCATTATTAAATTGACCTAATTTTTTTTATAAATTATTTATAAATATAAGCCTAAAAAATGACTAGAATTAATCATCAAAATAGACAATGTAATACTAAAAAATTATCAATCTAAATGGTTCAATCAATATTTGTACTAAAGAAATGCCCAATTCTTTTGTCCATTAACAAGTTTACAAACACAAAACTCATTACATAAAACAATCACAGTTATACATGTTAAATGATAAACCCATCATAAAATATATAATTTCACTCAAACTATTTCACTTATATATTATGTGGCTGTGATTAATTTTATGGTCCATTTTGTATATGTAATTTTGTTGTTTGTTTTTACATACTAAAGTCTTACAAATCACATCATGTAAAGACAATCCCATGTGACTACATCCCTTTATGTTACATATTTGATTGTGTGCCTTGATGGTCCATACTGTGTTTTTATGCCTTTGGACAAGCTAATAGAGCCACACAATTATTAAAGATATCTCTAATTGGGTCCACTCTAGTCGTCATGAAAAAAATTTTAAGGTTAACACATTATTACTCTATTACTTGTACTAGATACGTCCCTTACCTTATCATATTATATATACCCTACTTATTAACTATTTCAATGAACTTGTTAGTTTAGTATGTACTAAAAAGAAAAATCTTGTGTATTTTCGTAATTTATTTCACTACTCTGTAAATGATAAAATCAATATGATTATAACATTACGTCATGTGAAGTAATTTTTGAATACACAATACAATTTTCATAAATTTTCAATTAAAAATATTCATCCTAACATCAAAGAATAAGATGATATATACAATTTTTATTGTGGACTTTGAATAGGGTTTAATTTTTCGAAAAAAATTAATTTATCAACTCAACTAAATAAGAGACAAAAAGGTTTACAGAGCAAGAAGTAAAATTATATATGAATAAAACCCTAAGTTATTGTGGACACAGGTCTAAATTTGTTGACATGAAATTAGATGTGTATTGTACAAGTAATGTCAAATAAACAAAAATAAGGTAAATTACACTAACCTTTATTGGCATGAAATTTGCCCTTCTGAGATTTGAGAAAATGTAATAAAACTAGAAATTTAATATAATTATACCGACTTCCATTTTAATAATGATAAAACAAGAGTAACTAATGCAAACGATGTACAAGCAAATTCTTAATTAAAAGTAAAAAACGTAAAAAGAGACAACAAATTTTTCTTAGCATAACAAATAGTTAGGAGGGCAAAATGTTATAGGAATTCAAAAACCTTACAAGAACACAAGTGTAATTATTCCAAACATTTCAAGCTTGCTATATTTTTCTTAAAAGTTAAGAGAAGGTTATTGTAATTTATTCATTTTTTCAAAATTTATTAATGATCTATACACATACTTAAAACATGAAGGGATCATTAAAATAAACCCAAAAAAATTACTTCAACCAAACCAATCCTCCAAAATTACATATGGTGGCGCTTTTGTGAGTGTATGTAACATGTAAAAATATTAATTTATTTAAGGTTTTGTTTATTAGGTTTGTGTGATTGAAGTAGGTGTTTGGAGTTGGTGCTGGAATATTATTTCTAAGCGTTTGGAGTAAGTAGCCCTCTATCACTATTGGTACATTTTTATTCCTATTGAATCGTTTAAAATTATAAGTATTTATTTATAGCATTCATGTTCTCTTAAAATAAAATATGGGTCAAGTATAAAACAGTATTGAATATTATTATGAAAATTATTTGAATATTTTGTGAAACTACTCTGAAAATTGTACTAAACGTTTATTCTGAAAATATCAAATGTTTTATTTAAAATTTGTATATTGTTTGAATTTTGAACATCACTCTAGTCTGGCTACGATTTGGACTCTAGCCAATGGGGGTTATTTATTGGCACAGAAACTAGTTTCTTTTGGGGCTTTACCACCGGCCTATGTGTGGTTCTGGGCCTTGTCACAGCCTAAGTGACCGTAGTCACCAAGACTTGGGTTTTGTGAGTCAAATCATTGAACCATCTGAATATTGAACCATCGATTTGAACGACGAATTTACTTTGAATTATCTTGTTGGCTTTTCAATTAAAATGTATTGTACATTATTTATTTTTAGCTATGAAACCATCTTACAAATAATTGTTCATTTATTGAATTGTAGCAAAAATTATATTT
The DNA here is from genome assembly GCF_004153795.1 of Camellia sinensis. NCBI lineage: Eukaryota > Viridiplantae > Streptophyta > Magnoliopsida > Ericales > Theaceae > Camellia > Camellia sinensis. The sequence continues at coordinate 46,985 of NW_021025705.1, forward strand.
ATTGGTTATCGACTATTTAATTTTTTTTGTATACTTGATCCAGCTAGCAATGATAATTGGTTATTTACTGAGTTGTCTAGCTTACCCTTATTTTATTTATTTTTTTCAGATTCTGAGGAATAGAGCTGCACGGGATTTTTACTTAGGGAGTGCCGAGAGAAGGACTATGATTTAAGTACTTAGATTGTTATTTTGGTTAGTGGATTATATTAATGGACTTGGTACTTAGATTATTATTTTGGTTAGTGGATTATATTAATGGACTTGGTGGACAATTTTATATGATAAGAATTATCTATTTTTATGGATTTAAGCATTTTGATATTTAAGGATTTAATTTGAGTATTTTACATTGTTGGTTATGTGTTGGACTCTTATCCTTGCATGCTCACTTAAATGAGTGTGCGGCATTGTCAAGGAGCTTGGGGCGTGACATTAATGATAGTCTGAAAAATTATTTTTAAAAAAAATATATTATAAATATTAATGGTTAAAATTATATATTTTGTTTTATTAACATATAATAATTTTTGAAGACCGATCCCGAATGGTAATTTCCCTTTAATCATAGCCTAGAGGTATATTTCAAAAAAAGTTGTAATCCATATTCAACTTTTGATTAGTTGTCGTTTGATAATTGATTTTTTTAGTTAATTTTTTAATTTTTTTGACTATTTAACTTGAGATTAAAAATTTGTTTGGTTTGAATTTTTTTAGCTTTTTTAATTTTTGTGAAAGAAAAAATAAAATGATTTTAGTTTAGATGTGACATTTTATTTTATTAACTTATTTAGCTTATTTTGTCTTTTGTACTTTTTTTAGCCAAAAAGCCAATGCCAAAGTCTGTGTTTGGTTGGAGGAGTTGGGAAGAGATTTAGAAAAAAAAAAATTTAAAAAAAATATATGTGAAATTATATGAAATATAAGCATATTTTATTCACATTTTATCTTATCTTTTTTTTTTTCTTTTCTCTTTTCAAATTTATTCCCAAATCTCTAAGCCAAAAGACAGCTTAAAGGAATTGAAGATAGAACACAATTGGAGATGCTTTAAAGGCAGCTCCGAATATGGATAGAGAGAATTCAAAGAGAAAAATAAAACAAAATTTACTCTTAAAAATGAAATAAAGAGGACAAGAAAATGACCAGCATGAGCAAAAGTGTCCCAAATGCTAGCAGTCCTTCCGTCTTGGAATGCAGCTCCCTCTGACTTTTATATACACAACACACACATGCACATAATTGTAAAAAATAACAACATTAATCAGAATCTTCTTTCATTATATAATCCAAATCCATGTTCTGCATTTTGAGCCTCCCAAAAAAAAAAAAGAGCATAATAATGAATAATAAATCAAACCTGATAAGCAGTAGTGGTTCCTGAACGGAAAACAAAGTCAGGAGGGAATGGAAACGCATGTCTGCTCAATGTTTCTGCGCAAAAGACTAGGCTGAGCACCACAACAACAACAAATGATCCAACAAAACACAGGTTCTTCTTTGCCATATCTCTATCTATCCTCTCCTCTCCTGTGTTATTTCTATCTATCCATATATAGAAAGTGCTTTACGCTGTGTTTGGTTAGGGGATTTGGGGAGGAATTTGGAAAGGGAAATGGAAAAGGTAGGTGAAATATGAATAAAACATGCCTATATTTCACCTAGTTTGACACACATTTTTCCTTTTCATTTCTAAATTCCTTCCCAAATCCCTCAACCAAACACAACATTAATGATATGGCAAGTTGTTCACACATTCATTGATTTAAATGAAGCCAAAACACAATCACTATCAGTGCAGCTTCATCCTTTACATAAAGCCCCCCACTACACTTTGGGTCCCCCCAGTTTGGAATTTAAAATTTGTCGCCTTTCTTCTCAAACATAATGGGGTTGTTTGATATCTGCTTATTTAACTATTTATAAGGATAATTTTGTCTAGGATGGACTTCTCTCCCAATTGTTCAATGCAAAATGACTTTTTTTTAGTATATTATTAAAATTATACTTGTCGTCTATTTTTTAATAATAAATTAGATGCATACAATTATTAAAGAGGGAATTCCATCCCAGTGGGAGAAAAAAAAAATTTCACAAACATGAGTCACTTGCATCCCATCACAAAACTATTTGCACCTCACATTATTTTGTAATTTTTTTTTATCTATCCCATTGTGTTAAAATTCTCCCATTATTAAATTGACCTAATTTTTTTCATAAATTATTTATAAATATATGCCTAAAAGATGACTAGAATTAATCATCAAAATAGACAACGTAATACTAAAAAATTATCAATTTGAATGGTTCAATCAATATTTGTACTAAAGAAATGCCCAATTCTTTCGTCCATTAACAAGTTTACAAACACAAAACTCATTACGTAAAACAATCACAGTTATACATGTTAAATGATAAGCCCATCATAAAATATATAATTTCACTCAAACTATTTCACTTATATATTATGTGGCTGTGATTAATTTTATAGTCCATTTTGTATATGTAATTTTGTTGTTTGTTTTTACATACTAAGGTCTTACAAATCACATCATGTAGAGACAATCCCATGTGACTACATCCATTTATGTTACATATTTGATTATGTGCCTTGGTGGTCCATACTGTGTTTTTATGCCTTTGGACAAGCTAATAGAGCCACCCAATTAAGATATCTCTAATTGGGGCAACTCTAGTCGTCATGAAAAAACTTTTAAGGTTAACACATTATTATTCTATTACTTATACTATATATACGTCCCTTACCTTGTCATATTATATATATCCTACTTATCAACTATTTCAATGAACTTGTTAGTTTAGTATGTACTAAAAAGAAAAATCTTGTATATTGCCGTAATTTATTTCAGTACTCTGCAAATGATAAAATCAATATGATCATAATATTACGTCATGTGAAGTAATTTTTGAATACACAATACAATTTTCATAAATTTTCAATTAAAAATATTCATCCTAACATCAAAGAATAAGATGATATATACAATTTTTATTGTGGACTTTGAATAGGGTTTAATTTTTCGGAAAAAATTAATTTATCAACTCAACTAAATAAGAGACAAAAAGGTTTACATAGCAAGAAGTAAAATTATATATGAATAAAACCCTAAGTTATTGTGGACACAGGTCTAAATTTGTTGACATGAAATTAGATGTGTATTGTACAAGTAATGTCAAATAAACAAAAATACGGAAAATTACACTAACCTTTATTGGCATGAAATTTGCCCTTCTGAGATTTGAGAAAATGTAATAAAACTACAAATTTAATATAGTTATACCGAGTTCCATTTTAATAATGATAAAACAAGAGTAACTAATGCAAACGATGTACAAGCAAATTTTTAATTAAAAGTAAAAAAGGTAAAAGAGACGACAAATTTTTCTTAGCATAACAAATAGTTAGGAGGGCAAAATGTTATAGGAATTCAAAAACCTTACAAGAACACAAGTGTAATTGTTCCAAACATTTCAAGCTTGCTATATTTTTCTTAAAAGTTAAGAGAAGGTTATTGTAATTTATTCATTTTTTCAAAATTTATTAATGATCTATACACATACTTAAAACATGAAGGGATCATTAAAATAAACCCAAAAAAATTACTTCAACCAAACCAATCCTCCAAAATTACATATAACACTAGCAAGATTGAAAATCCATAAGAAACAAAATCATCTGATGACAAATAAATGAAAAATGTAACAGTTTTTGTTGTGTATCTCACAATCATTATGTCAAATACAACACATTAGCAACATTTATTTGAATAAACTAACTGGCATACAGTTTTGCAAAGCAAAGCTACTGAGAAGAGTGAGACTGAGAAAGAGTACTACTGCAATTAATCTTCTGCTCAACTTCAATGGCACCATCAATGGTCTTTCCTTTCAAAAAATTGGAGTACCAATGTGCAGAGAGTTTAGGGTATCTTTTCAAATCCTTGTCATTCAAATCTACGTAGTAGAGGCCATATGAAGATTCAAGGCCGTCCAATAACTCAAGTAAATCTATGAACGACCAATAGAAATACCCTCTTGCATTTGACCCATTCCTTCCACGATGTCAAATTGAAAAAACAACAAAATAACTAATATCAGATGCAGGAAAGCCAAAGATTCTATTAAGAATAACAGTTTGATAGCAATAATGCTATGTACACAACAACAACAATAACAATATATATCTATATATATATTTGTAACCCAAATTTAATGGAACCATACACCTATAATAATAAAAATGAACCAAATATTGATTTTTTTTAATCCGTTGAGTCTTGACCAATATATGTCCTTCAACAATGCTACAACACACTTACTTTTCTACGTACTTTGTGTGTTTGTAACTTTTGCGTCTCTCCTTATTAAATGCATATCATTCAAATGTCCAAAATTCCATATGCTTAAACCAGAAGTGGGAAGTGGGTAGGATTAGTCTTATGTAACATAAAAAAAAAAGACATAAAAATGGATTCTATTTCTATTGGCGTGAGGTTATGGAATTTTGGTGTACCAGCTTATTGTAAAACTAAACATACCTGATAGCATCAAGCAAACTCCCAAGGAAACCGCGTAAATATTTCACCCTTGCTGAATCATTACATGTTGCATTCCTCCACATTCTTTGACCTATATCAAAATAAAAACAAAATTCATCAAAGTATCAGCAATTAGATAATGAATGACACCCAATTAATACATCATATGAACTGAAATTATAAACTCTAGGGATTAATTAGATGAATTTGATAGTTTAAGGATAAAATAGAAAAAATGTCAATAGTTTAGATAATAAAAATGAAATTAACCCATATTTAATTTTACATCTGTTAAAGACAATGTGATTTATGGCTTAGGATGTAACAAGGATATGAAAGAGAGAGAGAGAGAGACCATTTTCATGGATGTAAATAGGAGGGTTTCCATAACGTTGCTTGAAGTACTCCAAAAGCCGTAGCAGACCTGAGGGTGTAACAGCCAGCTGAATCAAAAACAAAACAAAACTGTTTAGTAGAAAATAGGCCTTAAAACTAAAACTTGATAAAATTTATTTTAGTTCTCACCTCACCTGTCGATGCATCACCTTGCTGATCTACAACCACCCAAAAATCAGTGACCCATATATTAGATCCATCAATCAATTATATAGGTTGCAAAATTGATTTACTTGATATAGAGTAACATCATGGTTGGCTTATCAAATTAGAAGACAAACACAAATCAAACTATGCAAGTTGGTAAATATTAACAATGTTCTTTTTGGGGGGAAAGGGTTTTGTCAAAACAAAAAAAAAATATCTGCATTTATTGACATTAAGTATGACGAAAAATTATTGTTAACAGAAAATATGAGTTATTTAAGCGGAAAGTATTTTTCATTTTTCAAATTTAGAAATGCTAAATCTTATCACCACCACTGTTAATAGTCATTGTCACTATCACAACCCTCCTACCACCACCAGTACCAGTATCACCACCTCAACTAGTGCCAATGCTGCTGCCACCACCCCCTCCCAACTCCCTACCACAACCACTGCCACCACAACTACTAGCACATCATTTTCAGGATTGCAACCGAACATTGAAAAAGATTTTCTGTGAAAAGACATTCTGAAAAATGTTTTCCCAGTAAAAATGTTTTCTATTCAAAAAAGTAAGTGTAAGAGGTTGTGCAGAGTTCATCATCAGTGAACTCAACAAAGTTGAGTGAAGCTGAAAGTAAATCCAACTTGCAAGTAATCTTTGTATCAAGTGTAATCAGTATAGCGAGTGACAGTAACATACAGATTGTCTACCAAAAAAAAAAAAAAAGAAGCACAGTAACATACAGATCAACTCGATAGCCATGTCTGCATTGAAGTCTCTGGTATCCATTTTCAAGGTGCTAGATCTGTCCTTAATATAAACTGTGCTGTAATGGTTCACTCCTATGAAATCAAATGAACCCTTCACTTGTTCTGATTCAATTTTTGTAAATGCAGGGAGTCTTGTCCCTGCGTTCTTCTTCATTATGTCAGGATAGTCTCCGAATACCAGGGGATCCATAAACCTTCAATAGAATTAGAATTTTGTTTTCAAAAACATGAAAAATGAAAACACAAACAAACAACCCATAATTTGTTAAAATAATAATCCAAGATGCATAGACATCAGTTTATGTATTTAGGTTTGGGAATTGTGACTCACCAACCAATTAAAAAATCATTTGTTCTTTGGGCTGCAATCACGTCTTTTGTTGCATTTGTGCAAGGGACAGGCCAATAAACATAGACATTCATCCCTATGAATCCTTGTTGCCTGCCCTGTTACATCACATTTTCCCCAAAATTATGAAACATTTTATGTGATATTTCTTTCATGATTGCCAAAATTAACGGAAAAAAGAATGATGTCTCAAGATGATGAGTGTGGAATCCACGAGTAGAGAGGAAATTTCATTTTTTTTTTTCCCTTTCAAATATAGGCTTTGGCTAAGATTGGCAAGTTCTCGGAGTTTATGAGGAAGAGTTTATGGATATAGAAGAAAAGCAAAACCGTTAAAATGATTTTTTTTTTTTTTTTTTGGATAAATAGGTCATATTATAACCAAAAAATAAAGATATACAATGAAATTCAATACACATTTTTTGGTAAGAAGAACAAACATAAATAAAAAAACAAACTCCTCCCTCAAAAGAAACAAACTAAGCCTATAGATGACAAACACAACATACATAACAAAGGATTCAAAATTTCCCTGTAGCACTCTTCAAGTAATGAAGTTTCGCTTTGAGTTTTCTTCTGTTATACTCCTTTATAGTCTCCCCATTAACGGGAACACTTGGAGATGGATTCCCTCTACTTTTTAGGCTCTTCGTTTGACACAACAACTCTTGATTTAATTCTCCATTCCCCAACTCTCCCATATCACATGATTCAAGGACATCAAAAGCATTAGATGTTGATGGGGTGAAACACTGCGTCTCTCCCTCTTGTTTATCATTATCGTTGAACATTGTCCACCATCTCTCCCTTTTTTCTTCACCACTTCCCATTTGGTTGGAACTTGT
>NW_021025705.1:56315-87538 GCF_004153795.1 Camellia sinensis
GCGTGAGAGGTATATTAGGTAGTCTTGCTGAGGTACCCTTTTTTGACCAATCGACCTAATTGCATATTGGAAACCATAGAGGCTATTCCAAACTAGGACAGGTTGCTTACCCGAATATAGGATTGTGGTGAAACCACTTTGTTTGAATAGCTAACCCTAGTTCCTGACAAAACTAGGACAGGGTAACCCTACCCCATCATAGGGTTGCTTTGGCTCTCACTTAACTGTTATGTGCTTTTAGAGTGTGTCTCTGTAGGAATGCACGTATCAGTTTGCAAGTCTGGGTATCAGGCCTGAAGGCATCAGTATCAGTATTCGGGGAATCAGTTTTACCTGAGGGTATCAAATTCGGGGCAATGATTTGGGAACAGTGATCAGTGTTTGAGAACAACGTGTTCAGCTTACAAATATCAGCTGTTCTTGCAAATACATTGTCATGCCTCTGTTTGTGCTCTGTTGTAGCAAAAAGGAGAGTTTGCAGGAAGAGATGGCCGATCGGCTATCTAGTGTGCCGATCGGCTATCAATAATTGGCCGATAGCCTCAAAATTGGTCGATGACCTTTATCCTTTGGCCGATGGCCATACCTCTTGGCCGATGACCTCTCAGCATGTCCATGAGGTGGATCAGAAGTGTTTTGGAGATTGGCACAATTTTCAAAGGTGCAGAAGTGTGCAAACAGAGGCAACATGAGGCATGGCAACGTATTTCTGAGCGAGGCGATCAAGCATGCATCTTCGAACTCTTTGAACTGAGCTGAGGCTTTGTAATTCGTAATTAGCTTTACTTGTTAGCTAACTTTTGAATTTGTAATTAAACTAGTTAACTTGTTAATTAGTTAACGTGTTGTAATAATTAGCTTAGTGTTAGTTAGTTATTTAATTTGATTATGTAATAATTAGTCTAATTAGATAATTAGATTAGTTGCTTAGCTTAGCATAGCTAGCTTAGTGTATTCATTCGGACCCTCCGTCGAGAGGGTGAGTTTTGTAATAAGCGTGTGTGTGTGTGATGCATGTCTTCCAACCCCTATTTCTTTCTCCCTTTTACTTGCCTGCTTTTGATGGTTAGTTTAGGGTCATTTTCAATTAGCATACTTATGCTTTGCATGTTTGCATTCATTCATCTATTTTGTATGCACCGGGTTTAGCGCATCATACAAACCGCATTGTATTTCAATACATTTACTTGAATACGTGTTCAACAGCATGTTATCAAGTTGCATCTCATAAGCCATCTTAGAATAGTCGAGCCTATTTCTAGTTGCATTTTGCATGTGTTGCATTAGCCATCTTAACATGAACTAGGATCATGCATGATTTCTAACTAGTTCTCTGTTTTGGCTTGGAGTACATTGTAAGTGTTTATGCTTTAGCATCTTGCATGAGTATGAGTGTTGCCATGATAGCATGCTTGCCATGAGGCTAACTGCTTAAGTGTTTAATTGCATGAATGCTTGTGTGTGGAGGTTAGATTGCTTGAATTGGAACAATTCATCAAAATGCGAGTTTTAAGCCCACTTGAGGTGGCAAAATCATGTTTTCTAAGCCCACTCGAGGGTGGCAAATCTACGTCTTAGCCTACTTACGAGTAGCACCTTTAAACCATTTTCAAACAAACAAACATGAGATGTTTTGTTCCAATTTAGGCGATCTAGTCTATACTTGTATGTTGTGCGCATCACATAGTAATTCTAGGCTAATACATCGGAATAAGAACGCATGTGTTTTCAAAAACAACATATCATGTTAGTAAAGGCCGACCTTTAGATCGGGCGAGCGGGGGTGCTCATTGCATGACCTTCCCCTCTCGTACCCAAGTTCCCGAGCCGAGGCAACTTTGGTGATGACGGACACGTGGCCTCAGGCACGAGTCAGGGTTTCCTAAATTTCCCAAAATAAAACATTTAGGTGGCGACTCTGTATCTGGAAAAGCAGTCCATGTTTGGCACTTCTTTATAAAAATTAGTTTTCCAAAAATGATTTGCCGGATTTGGACTCTTCGGTGATTTATCGGTCTTGCATTGCAGTTTGCGAGATTAGAATCAGAACCGTGACATTGAGTCCGAACTGTAGTAGCTTAAGAATAAAACGATTTCGCGCCTTCGCGCGTGGAGCCGTGATGTTCGGGCACGTCTACACCACCATGGTTATCTCATTAACAACAACCTCCCAAATACGCATAAAGATGAAATTTCCAAAAATGTAATGGCAGCTCTTAACAACCTTATGCCTAAAATAACAACGCACCTATCAACATGTGGTTAACAAATTGAAATATGTTTCCCTCAACACTAGGGAATATTACAAAGAAAAGTAACTTAAGCATTTTCAAATAAATTTGGATATTTGGAGAGGACTTCCACCTCCCGTTCCCACGTCGCTTTTTAAATCCCACGGTGTCTCCATAACACCTTTACCAACGGTATAGTTTTGCCCCGTAGCACTTGCTCCCGGGTATCTAATATTTGAACCAGTCGTTCTTCGTAAGAGGCATCCTCATCTACCTCCAAGTCAGCCTAATCAAGCACATGAGAAGGGTTGGGTTCATACTTCCTAAGCATAGCTACATGAAATACATTGTGAACTTCCGAAAGTTGTGGCAGTAATGGTAACCGGTATGCCACTTCCCCAATTCGCTCAAAGATCTCAAAAGGCCCAATGAACCTTGGAGATAATTTACCACTCTTACCAAATCTCATCAAACCCCGCGTTGGTGAGATTTTTAAAAACACATGGTCACCAACTTCAAAAGATAAAGGTCATCTCCTCTTTTCGGCATAACTCTTTTATTAGCTTTGGGCCGTAGCCAACCTCTTCCGAATGAGAACAACTTTCTCGGTTGTCCCTCTAACAATTTCCAGACCCAGTAACAGTGCATCACCCACTTCGGCCCAACAAACCGGTGATCTACAAGGTCGGTCATACAAAGCTTCAAATGGTGCCATCCCAATACTAGCTTGGTAACTATTGTTGTAAGCAAACTCAATCAATGGTAAGTGCCTTTCCCAAGGCCCCTTAAAATCAAGGTCACAAGCTCTAAGCATGTCCTCCAAAATTTGAATGGTACGTTTTGACTGCCCATCGGTTTGAGGATGATAAGCGGTGCTAAGAGTCAACTTAGTTCCCAACGCCTCTTGAAGGCTTTACCGTAACCGGGCAATAAAACAAGGATCCCTATCCTACACAATAGACACAGGGACTCCATGAAGTCGAACTATCTCTCTAATGTCCAACTCTGCCAAGCGTTCAACTGAGTCGCTAGTGCACATCAGAATGAAATGGGTAGACTTAGTCAACCTATCAATAATCACCCAAACGTCATCATTGTAGACCACCGGAACGTGCTCCGCGCGCGAGGGCGCGAATCGTAGTTCTAGCTACTACAGTTCGGACTCCTGTCACGGTTCTGAATCTAATCTCACAAAGTGCAATGTAAGACTGATAAATCACCAAAGAGTCCAAATCTGGCAAATCGTTTTTGAAAATTAATTTTAATCAAAAAGCGCTAAACATTGACTGCTTTGCCAGATTTTAGAGTCGCCACCTAAATATTTTATTTTAGAAAATTTAGGAAACCCTGACACGTGCCTAAGGCCATGTGTCCGTCGTCACCAAAGTTGCCTCAGCTCGAGAACTTGGGTATGAGGGGGGAAGGTCATGAAATGAGCGCCCCCGCTCGCCCGATCAAAGATCGGCCTCTACTAACATGATATGTTGTTTTTGAAAACACATGTGTTCTCATTCCGGTTATTAGCTAGTTTACTATGTGATGCGCACAGCATACATGTATAGACTAAATCACTCAATTTGGAACAAAACATCTCATGTTTGTCTTTCGAAAATGGTTTGAAGTTTCTACCCTTGAGTAGGCTAAAATGCGGATTTGCCACCCTCAAGCGGGCTTAGAAAACATGATTTGTCACTCTTAAGTGGGCTTAAAACTCACATTTTGATGAATTGTTCCAATTCCAGCAATGAAGCCTTCATCCACAGGCATTCATGCAGTTGTATCACTTAAGCAGTTAGTCTCATGGCAAACATGCTAACATGGCAATCACTTACACACATGCAAGGATGCTAAAGCATAAACACTCACAGTGTACTCTGAGCCAAAAAAAGAAGCTAGTTAGTAATCAATGCATGATCCTAGCTATGTTAAGATACCTAATGCAACGAATGAAAAAATGCAACTAAAATAGGCTCGGCTATCTAGAATGGCATATAAATGCAACACTTGATAACATGCTTTGAAACATGTATTCCAGAAAGCGTATTGAAATACAATGCAGTTTGAATGATGCGCCGAGCCCGGTGCATACAAGACGGATGAATGAATGCAAACACGCGAAGCATAAGTATGCTAACTGAAACATGCCCTAAAACTAACCATCAAAAGCTGATAAGTAAAAGGGAGAAAGAAATGGGGTTGGAAGACATGCATCACACACACGCACAGTTATTACAACAGTTAGCCCTCTCGACAGAGGTTCCGAATAATAATAAGATAATTAGCTATGCTAAGCTAACTATTACAAAACGAAACTAATTAACTAACAAGTTAACTAATTACAAGCACAAATGAATAGCTTAGTGCATTAACTACTTAAGTACAGAACCAAATAGTCAACTAGCTAAGAAAAGCAGTTAAAAGGAGCCTGGGGGTGAAGGGCGCATGCATGCTCGGGTGCCTCTCTCGGAAATCCATTACTATGCATTTGATTTCAAAACACTGCATGAACTTCCAAATTGCTCCTACTCCAGCACAGGGACCTCCTGGAAGGCTGCCGACCAGAAAATGGTGTTGTAGACCACCTGTAGACCACTTAAGCTTGTTGCAGACCAGAAAAAGTGGTCGGCCAGCTACTTTTTCTGGTCTGCCGACCAGAAATTTCTGCCAAGCTTCAATTTGCTGCAACAGAGAACAAGTAGGGGCACAACAGTGTATTTGCAAGGTATGTGTGCACAACCACCCTCCCTATCATTTCTTAAGCTCAAGGGAGTGCGGTACTCGATTCTCGGGCCACCAACTGAGCATCGCAATGCACGATGGCCGAGAAGCCAAGTTTGCACAATTCAATGTCAATTAATGCACAAATAACACATAAGGGCCTTAACCTCTATCATGCACAATCAAGAGGGTCGGTGACCGACAAATGAGGCACGTTTCATTACTTTAAGTATGAAACGTCCCTCGCTTCTTGTGTTCGGATTAATGTTCAACCAAACACAATGCAATGCAATAACATTCCTAACAACATGCAAACAACATTAGCATGTCAAGTTAGAGTCCTAAAGCATGAAAGCTAGTGAAGGATACGACACAAGGGCTATGCAATGCAATGCACAATGGACTAAACCAGCCCCAAATAGACCTTATGCATGCCAAGATAATGGCCAAAATGCTCTGAAATGAAGGCATGAAAGGCAAGATAATACATGCTCATGCATTGGCTCATCAACTAAGCATAAGAGCACAACTCTCAAACATGATTAAGAAGTGACAAATGTGAGAGTGTAGCTACACTATATGCACTGAAATCATGTATGAAACGATGCCAAATCATCCAAACAACATAAGCATAGCATGTTAGAAGGCCTAAAGCACAAGGCTACTAAAGGGGACAACACAAGAGGCATGCAATACATGGCACAAATGATTGAACCAACCATGGATAGAGCTCAATTAGGTCAAAACAAAGACCAAAACATGCTGAGATGTGAGCTCAAAAGCCTAGACATGCATGCATACACATTGGCCCATAAACGAGGCACAAAGGCACAACTCTTAGCAGCACTCAAAGAGTGAAAGAAGTGAGAACATGGCAATGCTACATGCTCTGAAATGCCATTCCAAATGATGCCAAAACATGCAAATATCTCAAGTCAAGCATGCAAGACACCTCAAAACTCAAAGCTAGTCAAGGCTATTGCACTACAAGCATGCATAATAAGCACCAAAAAGCCAAGAACACCCAAAACAGTCCTAAAGCATGTCAAAATAATGCTAAAACATGTATGGAGTATAGCCAAGACAAGCTAGCATGAAGGGCCAAAACATCAAGTAAGCTAGGCCAATGAGCATGGTTATACTACAAGTGTAAGAAGCAAACGAGGGATGCTTTAACCAACCAAAAACAGAGTTGTATAATGGCAAAATAACACCAAAAACACACTGAAATGGTAGCCCAAAAGCTTAGGCAAAATGGCATACAAAATGGCTCATGTTTAAGGCATAAAGCACCAACCCTCCAAAGCATTGAAAGAGTGAAAGATGTGAAGGCATGACAGTGAATCATGCTCTGAAATCACATATCAAATGATGCTAAATCATGCAAATAGCCCAAGCAATGCATGCTAGTGACTTGGAAACTCAAAGCTAGTGAGCAAGATTGCACTATGGCTATACAAAGCAAGGCATGCATGACCAAAATAACTTAAAATAGAGCTCAAGCATGGCAAAACATGAGTAAAAGCTTGCTGGAGTGGAGCCAAAAACATGCTAGAATGATGGCCCAAAGCATGATGCATGTTAGGCAAGTGAGTGGAAATGCATTACAAGTGCAAGGAGCATGCAAGAGGTAACCAAACCAACCCAAAACAGAGCTAAGACATGCTAAAATAACACGAAAAACTTGCTAAGATAGGACCAAAATAGGCTAGCATAATGGATCAAAGCATTGAGCATACAAGGCTAAATGGCAAGATTATACTACAAGTATAAAAAGCATGCATGAGGTGATCAAACCAAGCCAAAACAGTGTTATGCCATGCTGAAATAAGGCCTAAGACATGCTAAGATGGAGCCTCAAGGAGGTAGAAAAACATGCTAACTTGGTGAGCCATCAACAAAAGCACCTAAGAGAAAAGGAGGGGGGGAGGGGGGGGACAACCCCCACCCATTTGAGGCTTCAAAACACACTTTCTACCACTGAAAATCCACTGGATTTCAGTGTCTAAGAGGCCAAGAGAAGGTGATCTCAAAGGCCTAAAGATAAAGTCTAAAACAAGGCAAACAAAGGCACAAAAGGGGTAGACTAACCCCAACACCAAAGAACCCTCAAACAAACACTTTAAGCACTTAAAATCAGAACTTTTTGCAGTAGAAAGTTAAGCCTAAAACATCATGCAAATAGGGACAAAGACTTAAACAAAACAAAGCTTTAAAAGGATTAGAGCCTTGCCCTTGAAGACCAAGAACAAGGCAACAACTCTAGCAACTTTTTTGAGCTAAAACCAGCTAAAAACACTCAAATGCAACCTCCAAGAACCTCAGTTGAAGAATGAAGGTGTTTCACTAGGTGTTTGTGTGCAAAAGTGTGAAGAAATAGAACTTTAAAGCACAAACCAATGCAAATATAGAGAGATAGAGGGAGAAAACAAGAGAGATAAAATATGTATAGCCCTAATGAAATTTTCTTAGCCTGAGACAAAAGGGAGGAGGCTCCCCTTTTATAGAAATCCATGCCTTAAGCTTGTTAGACAAGCTAAAGGCTTCAAGCAATCCCTCCATACACGTGTATGGAGGATGCCTTCTGTGCCCAATAGCTAGCACAACTGGCATGGAAAATATCTGCAGAAAATGCAAAAAAGCTGCCGACCAGTTGAGGTGGTCGGCCCACCAATCCCACTAGTCGACCGACCACAAAAGGTGGTCTACAATGACAAAAGGTGGTCGGTAAGGGGGAGAGGTGGTCGGCACAGGGAGAGGAAGGTGGTGGCATGGTTGCCGACCACTTTAGGTGGTCCACAAACCACCTACCCTAGTTGGCCGACCAAAAAGCTGGCTGGCAGGGAAGAAAGGTGGTCTACAGGGGGAGAAACTGGTCTACACCCCTGTTCCACACACCAGGCAAAGGATAACAAGGTTTGTGCAAAAAAAATAAACCAAAAAGGATGCAAGACAAGAGTCTGCAAGGTGAGGCACGCAGTCGGAAGCCCCGAAAACTAGTGTACGGGTACAAAAAGTGGCCTACGAGAGGGACATGTGGTCTACGGCCACAAAAAGTGGTCTACAAACCTCTGTTTCCCTCTAGGCAAAGGCAACAAGGCATGGTCCAAAAACCAGGCGAAGAGGAGAATGTTAAGAGGTTCCAAAACAAGGCGCTCAGCCGAGGGCTCTGGAAACTGGAAACTAGCCTACAAGAGGGAAAAGTAGTCTACGACTACAAAAAGTGGCCTACAGGCCTCTCTCTCCCTCTAGGCAAGGACAACAAGGCATGGTCAACAAACCAAGCCGAAACACAAAGAGTTCAGAGGCCCGGAGGCAAGGCACTCAGCCAAAAACTCCGGATACTCGAAACGAGCACAAATATGCACAATCATCGAGTGCACAGACGATGACGTCTGAGTCTTAAGGTTGGTCAAAAATGGAGTGTCTACAGTCATTGCCTCGTTGTGTTCTAGGAAGCCCAACTACAAAATCCATGGAAATATGCTCCCTTTTCCACTCGGCTATCGGTAAGGGTTGTAACAAACCTGCTGGTCTTTGTTGTTCGGCCTTCACTTGTTGATAAGTAAGGCACTTCGCTACAAATAAAGCAACATCCCATTTCATACCCCGCCACCAAATTTGATGACTAAGATCATGATACATTTTAGTGCCTCCCGGGTGTACCGCAAGGCGTGAGTGATGGGACTCCCAAAGTACTTCCTCGCTACAAGATTCTGGTACAAACAAACGGTCTAGGTAATGTACACTCAGATCCAAGTGAACATTCAAACCTTTCTCTTCTTTCCCATTGGAAATCTTAACACGAATTGATTCCACATCACGGTCTCCTCGTTGTGCCTCTATGACCTTACTAACCATGGTAGGTTAAGCATTCAAAGTAAACAAGGTAGCACTCTCTCCAGACTCACCCAAGTGCAAATCAAACTTGCCAATAACATCTAGCATATCCCATTCCCGAATGGCCACACTTGTCAAACTACTCACAGATTTTCGACTCAAAGCATCGGCCACCACATTGGCCTTCCCTGGATGATAGTGTAACTCAAAGTCATAATCCTCCATAAATTCCATCCACCTCCGTGTCGTAAGTTCAAGTCTTTTTAAGAAAACAAATACTTTAGACTCTTATGATCAGAGAAGACTTCAAACTTCTCACCGTACAAGTAATGCCTCCAAATTTTCAAAGTAAAAATCACCACTCCTAATTCTAGATCATGGGTGGGGTAATTTTTCTCATGAGTTTCAATTGTCGTGAACTGTAAGCCACAACTTTTCCCTCTTGCATCAAGACACAACCAAGTCCATCTCCGGACGCATCACAATAGACAGTGTAATTCAAACCCCTTTCCGAAATTATCAAAATCGGTGCTATAGTCAATCTATTCTTAAGCTTTTGGAATGACTTTTCACAAGCCTCACGCCACAAAAATTTGATACCCTTTCTAGTCAACCTAGTCAAAGGTGCAGCTAGTCTAGAGAAGTCCCTTACAAAATGTCGATAATACGCCGCTAATCCCAAGAAACTCCAGATTTCAAAACATTCTTTGGTTGTTCCCAATCCTATACGGCATCTATCTTTGAGGAGTCCACAATCACTCCCTCTTTAGACACTACATGCCCCAAAAACTTCATCTCTGTTAACCAAAACTCGCATTTTTTGAATTTGGCATACGATTGGCGCTCACTAAGTAAACCTAGCACTACCCACAAGTGAGTCTCGTGTTCCTCTACAGAGGTTGAATAAATCAAGATGTCGTCCAGAAAGACGATCACAAAATGGTCCAAGTATTCCCGAAAAATTCTATTCATTAAATCCATAAAGAAAGTCGGTGCATTGGTCAACCCAAAAGGCATTGCAAGGAATTCATAGTGGCCATAACGAGTATGAAAGGCCGTCTTTTGAATGTCCTCCTCCCGGACTCTCAACTGATGGTACCCTGACCTCAAATCTATTTTTGAGAAGCAACGAGACCCTTTAAGTTAGTCAAACAAATTATCTATTCTAAGTAGAGGATACTTGTTCTTAACTGTAACTCTATTCAACTTGCGGTAATCAATACACAACCGCAATGACCCATCATTCTTCTTCACAAAGAGAGCCGACGCTCCCCAAGCGATGTACTAGGGAGAATGAAGCCCTTGTCTAAAAGTTTATGGAGTTGAATCTTCAATTCATGCAATTCGGCGGGTGCAAATCTATATGGTGACATGGAAATCAGTGCCGTGCTAGGCACTAATTCAATGGAGAGCTTGATCTCTCGGTGAGGTGGTAAACTAGTAAGATCTTCTAGAAAGACATCCGGGTATTCACAAACTACCCTTGGTAACTCAACACGAGCCCCGTCACTATCACTATCCAAAAGAGTTGCAAGAAGGCCACTAAGCTTGCTCCTACTATGAGGGTCAACACCTGGCGACAAGGCTCTATCAACTCGGTTCCCCAGAAAATAGAAACGGTCACCACCCGAAGTGCACATTGTAACTCTCTGATGGTAACAATCAATCACAGCTTGATAAGAAAACAACCAATCCATAACTAAAATGACATCAAAACTTGACATATCTAGCAACACAAAAGCAAACAGAAGTCGACACCCAGCAACTTCTATTTCACAATCGTGACAACCCCGGTCTAAATCAATTGTACCCCCAACAGGTGACTCTACTCTGAGTGGATGCACTAACCGTGCTACCTCTAACCCCAATGCAAAAGCAAATGTAGTAGATATAAATAAATGAGACGCACCCATGTCTATCAATACATTAGCCAAAGAATTACACACAACAAAAATACCTCTCACAACTGAGGATTCTGGCAACTGCTCTGGCACGATAACAACATACACACGCCCCTGTGGCCCTTGATTGACTTGCTCCCCTCTCGGAGCATAGGCCTATTGTATTGACTGAGCTGAAGTGGCCCCCTGATTAACTCGTGAAGTTTGGACTGATTGAGCCTGCTGGTGGCTTTGAGTATACCTCGACCCTGATGCACCTTCCAACTGTGGGCAAGTTCTCTTCATATGCCCCGGCTGACCACACTGATAACAATTAAACCCTTGACCTTTATTCTGAGATTGAGACTGACTTTGAGACCGGTTAGGTGGTGGTAACATTAATTGCCCTCCTTCCTTCTGTGGGCATGAGAAGGCTTTGTGACCCGGTTGGCCACACTTGAAACACGAGAAGCTACTCGATGCACTTTTTCCCGGACCCGCACTAGACAAAGGAAAAGTGGATCTAGACTACTGTTGTTTGGACTAGAATTGATAGGTGTTCCTGCTCTTCTTGTTCTGCCTATAGTCTCCTTGAGACTCTTGGCCCCTAGACCTCGAACTCCGAAGCCTCTCCTCCTTGGCTTGTATGGAAATTTCTACGTGTGTCGCCGTCTCCACAAGACGGTCATATTCCCGAATCATATTTCTGACAAGCTTGAACATAATTTTTGTTTTCAATTTCTTTTCAAATTCAATGCAACAGGGCTCTTCCGTTGCCACCAACTCTGGTGCAAATCTGGACAAGCTAGAGAAGATCGCCTCAAACATAGCCACGGGCATGTCGAGTTATTTCAGGTCTTTCAACTCTTGCCTTAATCTCTCCCTAGCAATGGGAGGTATGTACTTATCTTGGAAAGCAACCGCAAAGGCTTTCCATGTCAGCTCCACTCTACCCTTGGCATATTTCTACCATTGACCCACGTCTCCCTTAAGGTAGTAACTCGCTAGAGTCACTCTTAGTTCACTATATTCGATGTGAAGCATCTGAAATGTCTTCACAGTTTGTTCGAGCCACTCATCCGCTTTCTTGGGCTCGGGGCCACCATGGAACTCATCCAGTTTGGCCCGCAAGAACTCTCTAGTAAGGAAACTCGCCCTTGACTCCGCGGTGTTCTCTCAGGCTTGATTCTCCACCCTTAACAAGTTCTTAGACTCTCTTAAAGCCGTTGCCATTTCTCGAGCTAGGGCCCCCATTGCGGTTTGACCCGCTTGTCTAACCTGCTCGGCCACATTAGCTTGGCCTGCTTGCTCGGCCATATTAGCTTGGCCGAATCCTTCTTCGTGCACTGGAACCTATGGACCGGTACCACATGCACACCTCGGCGAACCCTACCATGCCTCCCACCTCTACCACCACGGACTTGACCCCTTCCTGGCATCCTAATAAAGGACACAAGAGAAATAATTTAGCACATTAACTCATACGTGCTTGTAACTTGACTCACACGTTCGACTACAACAATTCTATATATTTCTCTACCATATACACAATTCAATTTCACTCCACATAAGCACATAGTCATGTAAACACATACGGACTATTCTTTTATGACGAAATCCATCCCACGAAAAACCAAGAATTCTTAGTAGAACGAGTATTGATCAAGTACCCTTCTAATGAGACATCAAGGAATTTAACAGGCGCAAACAACATCCCAAACGTCCAATCCCATACCCATTTAGTCACATAAGCATGTTATCACATAGTCATAAAATGCATAACACTTCCTAAACATGTTAAATGAACCCACTGTGGTTAAACAACCACTTCCCACGAGCTCCAAGTATTCAAACCCAGTAGCTCTGATACCAAGTTGTAACGCCCCAAATTCCTAGCCCAAGTGATAATACAACAATCATGGCACTTTCAAAGAAAAATGAATTTAAATCTCCAAACTTACATTACATGATACAACAGTTCTTCATGCAACAATACATTAACCCAACAACAAGTAAATAAACAAATAAATCCCCTCAAGGGTTTACAAGTTTCCAAGGCTCGAGCCTGGTTACACAAAACGGTTATTTAAACCCACACACATATAGCCATTGGCTTACACACAGAGTCACAGCAAAATAAGAGTCTCGTACTCTCCACACACATTTCCTCGCCTTTAGTTAGGCAGCATCACTACATCTTTTCTTGTAGAAAAATCCCATAGAGTGAGCATAAAGCCAGTAGGAAATCCTTAACAAAGTATATATATTTTATACAAGTCTCAAGAGATGAAATGCACATGCTATGCTATGCCCCTTTTTGAAGATAAATCACATTTTCACCTTTTGAAAACCATTATGCTCAATGATGTCATGCAATTTCAATTGTTCAAAACTTAACAATTTATTTCAAGGGCGGTAATACAACTCTGGTAATCCCTAGGTTGGTGTCCGCAAGTAGACTATACAAGTACTACCAATTTGTCATTTTTACAGCATTGACTGGAAGGCTCGACACCTATAATTTGTCATTTTTACCAGTATTAACTGGAAGGCTCGACACCTATTCAATTTCATCTACACCACCTGTCAAGACTTACCACTGTATTTACCCCAAAATCAATTCATGAAAACTTGTTTCTCAACATTCTTTTCTCAATGCAAGTTTTCAAATCAACTTTCAAAATTTAATGTAATCAAATGAATTGATATGCCAATAACACAAGATGAATATAAATACTTTTATTCCAATTCATCATCCAAGGAATAACACAATTCCCTCTTCTCAAGTATCCTCAACAATTAGTCATTTCAAGACTATTTTAACGTTTTGAACAATAATTTTCAAAATGAACAATAATTCTCATATTCCTTGAAATTCATCATTTATGCACTGTCTCCGTGCAGGTTTTAACAATCATAAATGACTCCAAGATACAACCCAAAACTTTACAGGATTTGACACAATGCACAGTTGCACTAGAAGAATTTGCCAAGTATGTATCGATTGCCAGAAATATGGAATACAAAAATATAGGAAAGATGAGAGAGAGAGAGAGAGAGAGAGAGAGAGAGAGAGAGAGAGAGAACAGAGAACGTTGTATATTTTTCCCAATGTTAGAGTCCTGTATAAAAAGGCTCTATGGTGTCTGTTAGGAACAAACACACCTATTGCTTTTGAAACCAAACACATATTTAAAATTCAAATAAATAAGACTATTAAAAGAAATAAATAAGTAATAAAATAATTAAAATTTTGAAGCTTTTAAGAAATCTCCAACAAAAATGCATTAAGCGAAATTCTGGGACAAGAAATTTAAAATTGTGATAGAGAAGTAACCTCCAAGTTCAATAAATTAATCAAGACACATAAATTTAAGAAATTTAATTGTTGAATGTTGAGATTTTTAAAAAAAGCAACAATACTAGATAAACTTTCAAATAATTTGGAAGGAACAAAACTTCAACAAAGTTGTTGCATTGTTTGCCAAGTGGTGGGTCTATGGTTAGTAAGTTCAACTTCTTTCTGATATGTTTTGGACTGGTCTTGCAATAATAGACTTTTGTCCAAAGGTTGCAACCAGTACTCTTGTTAATCCAAGTTATACACTTCGCTGCCCAATCTTATCTCAAATAGTTGGTGCTCTTTTCTTCTTTGGAAAAGAAAACTTGACTTGATGTTGCTCTTTAATCACCCCTACCATTGGTACAAATCTTTTCAGTGTGCTAAACACCCCTATTTCTCACCCACTACCCTCACCAAAACCCACATTGACCACACCCCCCAACCCAAACTCGGTACTGCCTATGAAACCCATAGGTCCTAAGCGTCATATCTGGCTTCCCCAATCATAAACCCAACTTCAAAAGTTACCAAGCTTTTTTTTATTTCCCTCAACAAAATATTCCCTCACTGAGAACAACCACCACTTTGTATGTATATTGAGTGGGTAATTTGTATGACCAAATTGGGTCGAGCTAATTAGGTCGCGCTAATTGCGCAGAACTAGTTGGGCCAAGCATTGGGCCGAGGTAAGAGCTTTGGTAGCTCGATTGGGGATTGAATGGAATTGGAACTAGCTAATTATGTGCATGTCATATACAGAAGTCCGAGGGGGCTTTGGTGAGGAATACTGAGCTCGATGTCAGTTGGCTGAGTGTACGGCTCGGCTAGGGAAATGGAGCGAACTGAGGTGACCTCAAGGAATGAAGTCGAGCTAGCTGTAGCTCAGCAAAGCACTACCCTTTGGTCAGGATTAGCACAGCTCGACTAGAAGTAGAACAAAGTAGGGTAGCTCGGTTAAGCACAGTAATAGCCGAGCAAAGAGTTACGCCATCTCGCTTGGCTTGCAGTGAGGAGGGTTGTGATTCCCCTGTTCCGTAATATGTCAATTAGTCTTTAATATGAGTATGATTATGTGTTTAATGTGATTTTGTGTGCCATTATGTGAAAATATGTGCTTTTGAATTTCTATCTGCTTACCAAAGGAATATCTATTTGATTATCTGCTTTGGAAATTAAATTGAAGGCCGTATCGGCCACCAAACCCGAAATCGATTACGCCATTGTGATTGGCATAATTTTTAGAGCCTATGGTGAAGTTTAATTAGAAATTGATTCGGATCAAATTAATTTGATTAAATTAATGAATTAGTGCCCAATTGTTATTATTGTTATAATGAAACTAGTGGAGTTTGTTGTAAAAAGGCACTACGCCTCAATTCTTCTCCTTGGTTGCATTTTGGCTGATCATGGACTCAAAATTAGAGAGAGGACCAACTACAGAGAGACAGAGAGAGAGAGATAGAGAGAGAAGAATTGTGTAATTTTGGTCTTGAGGCTTAGAAATTTGAAGTCTAACTCAAGAGTTGATCATAAATTGGGAAGATTAAGGCTCCTAGGTGAGTGAATTTCTACATATTAGTTTGTAATTTTTGTGAATTCAAGTTGAATGTTGATAAGGAACATCAAATGAATTGATCATGATGAAATTGAGTTGGTTTTGTTGATTTGGTAGTTTATATGCACATGCATGTAAGAAAGTACTTTGAAATTGCATGTTTGAGCATAAAAGTATAATCCATGTGAAATTTTAATTGAAGCTCATGTTTTGATCACCTCTTCACCAATTAAGTTGAGAATGATGAGCATCTCCCACATACATGTACAAATCATGGGGGTGTAAGGCTTGAATGTTTGAATTTGACCATGTTGGTGTTGAGCTTGAGTTAATTAAAGTCATGCATGTGATTAAATTGTGAAATTGAGCTCCATTGTGTTGTAATTGGGTGTTGGTACCATGTTAGTATATGATTATGTAAAGTTTGAGCCAAAAGCATGCATCTAGAACCATTGAATGTCGGATTGGAGCTCAAGAATGTGTTCCGGAAAACCCAGAATTTTTTATGTCCGCTCGAGTGGGAAATTCGTGCTCCCAGTATTTCTGCAGACATAGATGTCCGCTCGAGTGGGTAAGTTCACGCTCGAGCAGGGAGCTATGTAGACAAACCTTCAGTTCGAGCGGCAAACTTCATGCTCGAGCGTAATTTTGATGCATCCAGCACTTTTTGCAGACCTCATGGATCCACTCGAGCGAGGAAGTCCACGCTCAAGCGGGGACCCTATTTTCTGAAATTTTGAAAAGGCATTCTGAGTTTCGTTTTTTGTTCTCTTTCACTCCTACGTACTCTTATGCATGCATTGAGCATTATAATTGAGTTAAAGAGATAAGAATGAAGCCTAAAGAGGAAAATGTGAATTTAGAATGGATTGAATTCTTTGTGACCTTTTTGTGTTCATGGAATGTTGGAATGTGTACGGTCGAGCTCCAGGGCAAACCAACCAACCGATCACTGTGAGTAATATTTGAAGTATGTTGTTGTCCAATTGTTTACCTCTATGTAAGTTTTGTAAAGTTCATTAATTTGAATGGTGGACAAAGTCTGATATGAAAGTTTGAAAGGCCTAAAGGCCAGTTTGATGTGAAAGTTTGAAAGGCCTAAAGGCCAGTTTGATATGAAAGTTGGAGAGGCCTAAAGGCCAGTTTGATATGAAAGTTTGAAAGGTCTAAAGGCCAATCTGATACGAAAGTTTGAAAGGGCCAAAAGGCCAATTTGATATGAAAGTTTGAAATGGCCAAAGGCCAGTTTGACATGAATGAATTGGGCCCAAGGCCGTCTGATGTATAATGTTCCAATGTGTTTCTTTTATTTGATATTACTCACTGAGTTTTTGCTCACGCTCATTCATGTGTTTGTAGGTGAGCCAAGAGAGGTTCAAACCCTGTCCCAGTGAAGTCTATATGAAACAATCGGGTTTTGGAGAGTCAGCCCATGTGTCTCTCGCGCGAGACTTGCCTTCGCCTTTTTGTTATTTTGTTCTATGTTGTCATGTGGCGAAGTCTTTGAATATGTCTGTATATAGTTTCATGGGTAGACTTAGCTTTGGACGATCCTGTCAGTACAAAACTTTATAGTACTGTAGTTCTGTTGTGAGTTATTAATGTATATATGTATGGTTTGTTTTGATGAGCCATGTAAGCACAGCTCTATGGACAAAGATTTTAAAATTGCTTCCGTTGGGCCCCCATTAACTCTGTTAAAATATGTTTGGTTTGGTTTGAGGCCATAGGTAATCACATGATTACTGGCCGGTTATGTCCTTAACCCACGGGTGCGGGTTCGCGTCATGACAGAGTGGTATCAGAGCACGAGTTAATAACTCACACACTTGTCCAAAAGAGCAGTAAGCATCTAGAAAAGATCTAGGATGCATTCATGTGGTAAGTATGAATTTGAAAGCATTGAGATTGTGCTTAACTGTTTTAATATGAACAACTATGTGTTATAAATTTGTGATTTACTTGCATTACAATTATTTGAATATGTATGCTCTTTGTTATGTGCATATTTGTGAACCTTTTGTATAAAATATAATGCAAGTTTAATCAGATGGTGAGAACAAGAGGTGATGAGATAGAGAAGTCCTCTGCTGCCAGACTAGATAGAATGGAAACACTGATTCAGGAAATGGCAGAGACATTGAGGCAACAATAAGAATGGCAACAACAGTGGCAGCAGCCACATCCTCCACCTCCACCTGCGGCACCTCCTGTGCCAGATATTCAGAATGATGACCGAATCATAGCTCTCACCAAAGAGTTCAAGAAAATGAAACCACCACAGTTCCATGGTGGATTAGATCCTTTGAAAGCTGAAGCTTGGGTCCTTGGCATCGAAAAACTGTTTGAAGTGTTCCCGTGTTCGGAGACACAAGAGTTCTTCTAGCCACATTTATGCTAGAAGACGAAGCAAGAAGATGGTGGATGTTAATGCGTGAGAATTACAAAGATGCTGATTGGGCAAAATTTCTGGAGATTTTCTATGACAAGTACTTCCCGCAGTGTGTCCGGGACAGGAAAGTGGCAGAGTTCATGGAACTAAGGTAGGACAGCATGGCTGTGGCCGAGTATGAGGCCAAATTTACTGAATTGGCCAGGTTTGCACCACATGTGATTGACACAGATTATAAGAAGGCGCGACATTTTAAAGGTGGGCTTCGAAGTGACATTTTAGAGAGAGTGGATGTCATGAAGCTGGAAACTTACATTGGGGTGTTAGATAGGGCCATAATATCATAGGCTAACATAGCCAGACAGGCTAAGCCAACAACAGAATAAAACGGCAACAAAAGGCAAGGCTTCTTTTCAAAGAAGAAGTTTATGAAAAAGCAGAATACGGGCTCCTCAAATACTTCGAATTCTTCCCAAGACACATCTCCCATGTGTAATATTTATAGCAAAAGGCATCGTGGAGTTTGTTACCGTGTGTCAGGAGCCCGTTTCAAATGTGGGAAACAAGGGTAGATGGCCCGAGATTGTAATTAGAATGGTGGAAAGATAGCTGCTAGTTCCACTGCATCGATCCCGAAGCCAGGAAATACTTTTAGATCTGCCACCACTGGGGATACCGTGAGATAGAGGAGAGTTTTTGCGCTTGTTTCGAGCGATACACGGAAAGCCAACGCAGTTGTCCCAGGTACTATTTCTATATGTAATCAGGATGCTTTTGTGTTAATTGACTCTGGATCCACACACTCTTTTGTGACATATGCATTTGTATCTAGACTGAATAGACCTTAAGAATTACTGCCATATCTGCTATGTGTGTCTGCTCCATCTGGGGAATCTGTATCGTGTGAATCTATATACCGGTTTTGTGATATGCGTGTTGAGGATGCTATCCTATATGTAGATTTGTTGCCCCTGAATTTTAGACATTTTGATGTAATTTTGGGCATGGATTGGTTGACCAAATATTGTGCCACCATCGATTGTGTGACAAAATGGGTTGTTTTTAGACCACCAGAATAGAACGAGATTGTGTTTGTGGGTAATGGGGTAGTGCCTCCACCTTATTTGATATCTGTAATGAAAGCATGTAAACTGATCAAGGAAGGGTGCCAGGGTTACTTGGGCTATGTGTTGTCTGAAAAATCTGTGAATGTTGAATTAAAAGATATCCCTATTGTTAGAGAATTTCCAGATGTGTTTCCAAATGAACTACTAGGGAAATTGGTAGACAGGGAGATAGAGTGCACTGTTGAAACTGTGCCAGGCACCCAGCCCATTTCTGAAACTTCCTATAGAATGGCTACTACAGAAATGAAAGAATTGAAAGAACAGTTGCAAGACCTGCTTGACAAGGGATTTATCCGACCTAGCACTTCGCCTTGGGGTGCGCCAGTGTTATTTGTGAAAAAGAATGATGGAACTTTGCGTTTGTGCATCGATTATTAGGAATTGAATAAGGTAACGATAATGAACAAATACCCCCTACCCCGTATTGATGATTTATTTGACCAGTTGTAGGGATCACAGGTGTTTTCTAAGCTTGATTTGAGGTTCGGGTATCATTAGTTGAAAGTAAAGACATAAGATGTTGAGAAAACAGCGTTTAGAACAAGGTATGGTCATTTTGAGTTTCTTGTTATGCCATTTGGAGTGACTAATGCTCCGACAGCATTTATGTACCTAATGAACTGAATTTTTAAAACCTACCTCGATGAGTTTGTTGTGGTTTTCATTGATGACATTTTGATATATTCTAAAGATAGACTTGAACATGAACATCATTTGAGAACTGTTCTACAAATACTTCGGGAAATGAAATTATTTGCTAAACTAAAGAAATGTGAGTTTTGGTTGGATGAAGTTGTTTTCTTAGGGCATGTGATCAACAAGGAAGGAATTTTAGTAGACTCGCAGAAAATAGAGGCAATTGTGAATTGGCCTACACCGACTAATGTGACAGAAATTCGTAGTTTCATGGGCTTAGCCGGGTACTACAAGAGGTTTGTGAAAGACTTTTCGAAATTAGCAGTGCCTCTTACCCAATTGACATGTAAAGGGCAACCGTTTGAATGGAACGACGAAAGAGAATCTGCCTTCCAAGAACTGAAAACAAGATTGACCACTGCACCAATTTTGACACTACCTTCAGGTACGGAGAATTTTGTAATTTTCAGTGATGCATCTTATAAAGCTTTGGGTTGTGTGTTAATGCAGAATGGAAAGGTTATTGCTTACGCTTCCCGATAGTTGAGGCCGCAGAAGAGGAATTATCCAACACATGACCTAGAATTGGCCGCAGTTGTTTTTGCTTTGAAAATCTGGCGGCATTATCTGTATGGAGCAAAGTGTGAAGTCTACAGAATCACAAAAGTTTGAAATACTTTTTCACACAGAAAGAGTTGAATATGCGGCAGAGGAGATGGCTAGAGATTCAGTATCACCCCGGGAAAGCTAACACAGTTGCTAATGGCTTGAGCAGAAAATCAACGGGGAGTATGGCTTGTTTGCTTACTGAACAGAAAGAAATCTTGCAAGATTTTGAGAAGTCTGAAATCGAAGTGGTAATGTGTGAACAGGGTGGATTGATAACCGTTATTATAGCCGAGCTAGCAATCATTGATGAAATTAAACAGAAACAGAAAGAGGATGAATTCCTCAAGAAAGTGATTGATGAATTTGAGACAAGTCCGAAAGCAGAGTTTGGCATTGAGAATGGGGTGTTGAGATTTCGGAACAAAATGTGTGTCCCAGATATTCCGGAACTAAAAAAGAGGGTTTTAGATGAAGCCCACAGATCCGTATTTGCTATGCATCCGGGTAACAATAAAATGTATCAGGATTTGAAACAGACCTATTGGTGGCCTAAGATGACGAAAGAGATTGCATAATACGTGTCCCAATGTCTTCAGTGTCAGCAAGTTAAAGTTGAACATCAGAAACCAGGCGGCCTACTTCAACCTCTTCCTGTTCCTGAATGGAAGTGGGAGCATGTGACTATGGATTTCGTTGTTGGCCTACCTCGGACTTCTTGAGGTATGGATTCTATTTGGGTTGTAGTTGATAGATTGACTAAATCTGCACATTTTCTACCTATCAAAACTACATTTACTGCTTATAGATTGACTACAATTTATGTTGATGAGATTATCTGTTTACACGGAGTTCCAGTATCTATTGTGTCGGATAGAGATCCGAAATTTGTATCTAGATTGTGGAAGAGTTTGTAGGAAGCCATGGGGACAGAACTGAGGTTCAGTACTGCATTCTACCCACAGACAGATGGGCAATCAGAACGAACGATACAGACTTCGGAAGATATGCTTCGGATGTGTGCTTTGGATTTCCAGGGGAGTTGGGAAGACTATTTGCCACTTGCAGAGTTTGCTTATAATAACAACTTCCACTCCAGCATCGGTATGGCACCATACGAGGCTTTGTATGGTTGAAGGTGTAGATCACCAAATTGTTGGACAGAAGTCGGGGATAGAGCTTTACTTGGGCCTAAAATTGTGCAAGACACTTCTGAGAAAATCAGAATTATTCGGCAAAGGCTCAAAACAGCTCAAGACTGACAAAAGAACTATGCAGACGTTCGAAGAAGACCTCTTGAGTATGAGGTCGATGACCACGTGTTTATCCGTGTGTCCCCAATGAAAGGCCAAGTCAGGTTTGGAAAGAAGGGCAAGTTGTCGCCCCATTACATTGAGCCGTTTTAGATTTTGGAAAGGGTTGGTCCAATTGCTTATAGAGTTGCTTTGCCACTGGGATTCGAGCAAATCCATAATGTGTTTCATATGTCGATGTTGAGAGGTTACCTCCGAGACCCGTTTCATGTGATTGAATATCACCGGGTAGCTATTGACGAAAATATGGAGTACATTGAATGGCTGGAACGAATTGTTGATCGGCAAGTGAAACAATTGAGAAGCAAGTCCATCTCAATGGTGAAAGTGGAATGGAAAGAGCACTATGGGACGGATGCCACATGGGAAAAAAAGGAGGAAAAGCGACTACGCTATCCACGTTTGTTTCCCGACAAAGGTAAATTGAGTTTGGGGGACCAAACTTCCTAAATGGGGGAAGACTGTGATACCCCTATTCCATAATATGTTAATTGGTCCTTAATATGAGTATGATTATGTGTTTAATGTGATCTTGTGTGCCATTATGTGAAAATATGTGGTTTTGAATTTCTATATGTTCACCGTAGGAATATCTGTTTGATTATCTGCTTTGGAAATTAAATTAAAGGCCGTATCAGCCGCCAAACCCGAAATCGATTACACAATTGTGATTGGCATAATTTTTAGAGCCTATAGTGAAGTTTAATTAGAAATTGATTCGGATCAAATTAATTTGATTAAATTAATGAATTAGTGCCCAATTGTTATTATTATTATAATGAAACTAGTGGAGTTTGTTGTAAAAAGGAACTACACCTCAATTCTTCTCCTTGGTTTCATTTTGGCTAATCTTGGACTCAAAATTAAAGAGAGGGCCGGCTATATATATATATATATAGAGAGAGAGAGAGAGAGAGAAGAATTGTGCAATTTTGGTCTTGAGGCTTGGAAATTTGAAGTCTAACTCAAGATTCGATCATAAATTGGGAAGATTAAGGCTTCTAGGTGAGTGAATTTGTGCATATTAGTTTGTAATTTTTGTGAATTCAAGTTGAATGTTGAGAAGGAACATCAAATGAATTGATCATGATGAAATTGAGTTGGTTTTGTTGATTTGGTAGTTTATATGCACATGCATGTAAGAAAGTACTTTGAAATTGCATGTTTGAGCATAAAAGTATAATCCATATGCAATTTTAATTGAAGCTCATGTTTTGATCACCTCTTCACCAATTAAGTTGAGAATGATGAGCATCTCCCACATGCATGTACAAATCATGGGGGTGCAAGGCTTGAATGTTCGAATTTGAGCATGTTGGTGTTGAGCTTGAGTTAACTTGAGTCATGCATGTGATTAAATTGTGAAATTGAGCTCCATTGTGTTGTAATTGGGTGTTGGTACCATGTTAGTATATGATTATGTAAAGTTTGAGCCAAAAGCATGCATCTAGAACCATTGAATGTCGGATTGGAGCTCAAGAATAAGTTCTGGAAAACCCAGAATTTTTTATGTCCGCTCGAGCGAGGGAAGTGCCACTAGAGCGGGAAATTCATGCTCCCAGTATTTCTGTAGGCATAGATGTCCGCTCGAGCGGGTAAGTTCACGCTCGAGCAGGGAGCTATGTAGACAGACCTTCAGCTTGAGTGGCAGACTTCACGCTTGAGCGTAATTTTGATGCATCCAGCACTTTTTGCAGACCTCATGGGTCCGCTCGAGCGAGGAAGTCCACGCTCGAGCGGGGACCATGTTTTCTGAAATTTTGAAAAGGCATTCTGAGTTTCGTTTTCCATTCTCTTTCACTCCTAAGTACTTGTACGCATGCATTGAGCATTATAAATGAGTTAAAGAGATAAGAATGAAGCCTAAAGAGGAGAATGTGAATTTAGAATGGATTGAACTGTTTGTGACCCTTTTGTGTTCATGGAATGTGTAGGGTTGAGCTCCAAGGCAAACCAACCAACCAATCACTGTGAGTAATATCTGAAATATGTTGTTGTCCAATTGCTTACCTCTATGTAAGTTTTGTAAAGTTCTTTAATTTGAATGGCAGACAAAGTCTGATATGAAAGTTTGAAAGGCCTAAAGGCCAGTTTGATATGAAAGTTTGAAAGGCCTAAAGGCCAGTTTGATATGAAAGTTTGGAAGGCCTAAAGGCTAGTTTGATGTGAAAGTTTGAAAGGCCTAAAGGCCAGTTTGATATGAAAGTTTGAAAGGCCTAAAGGCCAGTTTGATATGAAAGTTTGAAAGGTCTAAAGGCCAGTCTGATACGAAAGTTTGAAAGGGCTAAAAGGCCAGTTTGATATGAAAGTTTGAAAAGGCCAAAGGCTAGTTTGACATGAATGAATTGAGCCCAACGCCGTCTGATGTATAATGTTCCAAAGTGTTTCCTTTATTTGGTATTATTCACTGGGCTTTCGCTCACGCTCATTCATGTATTTGTAGGTGAGCCAACAGAGGTTCAGACCCAACCCCAGTGAAGTCTGTATGAAACAACTGGGTTTTGGAGAGTCATCCCATGTGTCTCTCGCACGAGACTTGCCTTCGCCTTTTTGTTATTTTATTCTATGTTGCCATGTGGCGAAGTCTTTGAATATGTCTGTATATAGTTTCATGGGTAGACTTAGTTTTGGATGATCCCGTCTGTACAAAACTTTATAGTACTGTATTTCGGTTGTGAGTTATTAATGTATATATGTATGGTTTGTTTTGAAGAGCCATGTAAGCACAGCTCTGTGGACAAAGATTTTAAAATTGCTTCCGTTGGGCCTCCATTAACTCTGTTAAAATACCTTTGGTTTGGTTTGAGGCCGTAGGTAATCACATGATTACTGGTCGGTTATGTCCTTAGCCCATGGGGGCCGGTTCGGGTCATGACAAGGGTGTTCCAAGGATAGGCATTATCCTTGAAGAATATAATTCCTGAAAGGACTCTATAGTGGAGAGTTAGAGTCCTACTAGGATTGTGCCACACAGAATCTATAAAAGCTCATGATAACACCTATATCTAGGTATTGCAATTCTCACTTGTGAATACACATAGCTTTGTGTCACTTGTCAACTTGCTAACTTAGGCATCGGAGGGATTTCTGGCACACACTCACCGGCTAGCTTACGATTGTGTTTTTAGGTGATAAAACGTCAACGTTTGGACGAGCGCAAACGTGATCAATAGGATTATACGAGAAGAATTATTTCGTGCTCATACAATTGGCACCGTCTGTGGGAAGAATACAGAGAACTTACCTCTTGATTGAGTTTTTCCTCCAACTAGTTCCAATGGCGCACAACGAAGACTTGCCTCATTCTACTGTCAACAGGCAAACTCCAGAAGGGAACATGAGGCGCGATGATTTTCCTCATGTTCTGCCCATGGCAGACCTGGACCCGCAGCGACGGAACCCTCATCGGGGCGCATGAGAAAAAATGTGCTGAAGTCCCCATTGCCCTTAGAGCCCAGAAGGACAAAGTTGCAAGATGGATGCTCGAGTCTTAGAGGATTGTGTGAGGGAGAAAGATGAGTTAATCAGAAGAATGGTGGAAAACATGGAAACTATGAAGCGACAGATAAAGGGCAAAGGCGTGGCAGGGGTTGAGATCCGCAAAAGAAGAATGCATTCTCACTATACAGGACATCGGGATAGGCAGGCCACACCTATCCATTCTAGGAGCAAGAGACTCAGAACATGTGATACATGTTCAAGAACTTCCAGGACTTGTGACTCTAGATCTAAGAGAGTGAGGACTGAAAGGTCTTACCCAAAGGGAAACAATTATCGACCCTCGCATACTCACCAAACTACCTCCAGACACACGGAGCTACCCTGGTCAGTGGACTTGTGAACCATTCTAGAAGAAAGGGCGCAAAGGAGAGAAGACGCCCAAGCCTGTGACCCTCATAGGGTCTCAGCTCTATAATGGTTGGCACCTCAGACGTGCGGAAGCGTCGAGGTTGGAATGCTAGTATCGCGCCTTGCTTACAAACCAACTGATAAAGCATTAGGAAGGCTGCAGAGCTCGTCGTTCTTTCTAGCAATTGAGAATGCACCACTGCCCTTAGGCTTTAACCAGCCT
Source organism: Camellia sinensis (assembly GCF_004153795.1). Lineage (NCBI taxonomy): Eukaryota > Viridiplantae > Streptophyta > Magnoliopsida > Ericales > Theaceae > Camellia > Camellia sinensis. Next base: position 82,029 of record NW_021025705.1, read on the forward strand.
AAGTTCATGACCTACGACAAAAAGTCAGATCCCTACATGCACCTAAGCAACTTCCGTCAAGTTATGGCCATATATTAACGGAATGAAGCTCTAATGTGCATCCTATTTCTGTCAAGCCTTGGTGAATTGGGCTTGACTTAGTTTAAGAAGTTTGAAAGTGGCTTTGCTTCATGGGCACAATTGAAGCTGGCGTAATTGATGAGGTCTTGGGAGACCAGATTATGTCCAAGTGATGCCTAAAAATCGACGAGAACGACCCAAAGAAGTTATGTTTTCTTGGCTCATCCTTGTCTGGCAACGAGAGAAAGGAGCTCATAAAATTTTTGATCTCCAATATCTAAGTGTTTGCTTGGACGCCATATGATATGCTTGGCATTGACCCAAATTTCATCTACCATCAACTTAATGTCTACCCCACCGCTAGACCAATTATACAGTGGACTCGCAGATCGGTGCTACACCATACAGTGCAGTGGCTAAAGAAGTGGGAAACCTGCTGGAAGTAGGGGGAATCAAAGAGGTTCACTATCCCAAGTGGATCTCTAACACTGTGGTGGTGCCCAAAAAAAATGGTAAATGGTTTGCATGGACTACAAGACAATTAACAAAGCATGCCCAAAAGATAGTTTCCCTCTACCAAGGACAGACCAACTAGTGGACCTAACTGCAGGTCACAACCGACTTAGTTTTCTCGATGCGTATTGTGGATACCATCAAATTGCTATATATGAACTGGAGCAGGAGGTCACATCCTTCACGACTCTGAGGGGGTTATATTGTTATAAGGTCATGCCCTTTGGCCTGAAGAATGAAGGGGCAACATTCCAGGGAATGGTCACCAAAATGTTTGAACCATTGTCAGAAAAAACAGTGGAAGCCTACATTGATGACATGGTGGTCAAAAGTAAGGATAAAGTAGACCATCTTAACAACCTAGCTGAGATGTTTCAAATCTTGAAGACCTACAAGTTGCGGCTCAACGTCTCTAAGTGTGCGTTTAGGGTGGGGTCAGGCAAGTTTCTTGGCTTTCTAGTGACCAATTGTGGTATAGAAGCAGATCCCTCCCAAATTAAGGTTGTTCAGGATCTCAAAAGGCCTAACATGGTCAAGGAATTGCAGCACTTGACAAGCCTAGCTGCCACACTAAACAGATTTATCAGTCGGTTGTCAGATAGGTATCGACCATTCTTCTAGGCGCTTAAAGCAAAATTTTAGTAGGATGAAGAGTGAGACTAAGCTCTAAAGAGCCTGAAGGAGTATCTGACCTCGCCACCACTGTTAGCAACCCTAGTGCCTGGAGAGGAACTTTTCTTGTACTTGGCGGTTTCTCAATATGCCGTTAACGCGGTGTTGGTATGTACGGAATGAATATAACACTTGCTCATCTTTTATGTGAGCAAGACCATACTGGACGCCAAAACGAGATATTTGTCATTAGAAAAGCTTGCTTTAGCCCTAATGGTAGCTTCAAGAAAGCTGTCACACTACTTCCACTCGCACACTAGGGTCGTGTTAATGGCGTTCCCTCTAAAAGCCTTGTTTAAAAAGACGGACTTCTCTAGAAGAACACTGAAATGGGCAGTGGAGTTTGGGCAATATGACATCAAATTCCATCCTAGGATGGCGATTAAGGCCCAAGCTTTGGCAGGCTTTGTGGCAAAGTTTGCCCCAGGAAGTCATTCTGTTTGTCTGGTTGACCTGACTGAAGAAGCCTAACAATGGGGGAAAAGTGCTAGGGGAATTAAGCAGCCCCCTGTAGACACCCCATTTTTGACCGACCTTAAGACTCAGACGTCATCGATTGAGCGCTCGGTGATGGTGCAGGTCGTGCTCGTTCTGAGGTTTCGGAGTTCCGGCTGAGAGCTTTACCCCTGGACCTCGGGACCCTTTTGTGCTTTGACTCGGTCCATGGACCAGGTCTTGCTTTCTCTTCCTGGAGGGAGGGAGAGGTCTCGTAGACCATCTCTCAGTGGCTGTAGGCTACTTTTCATGGTCGTAGGCCACTGTTCCCGTTTGGAGACTAGTTTTCGATTTTCGGAGACGTTGGCCGTGCGCCTCGGTTCGGGACCACTTAACATTCTTCGTTTGGCACGGTTTTCAAAGCGCACTTTGTTTCCTCTATCTAGAGGGACACTGTGATCCAAGAGACCACCTTTGTGGTCGTACGCCACTTTTTGTGCTCAACAGCCAGTTTTCGGGGCACCCGGCCGCGCGCTTTGCCCCCCGAACTCTCGTTTTGCATCCGTGTAGGTTCATTTTTGGCATGGACCTTGTCTTCCTTGTTTGGGAGGTGGTACAGGGGTGGGAGACCAGCATTTCCCTTGGAGACCATTCTCTTTCTGCCAGCCAATTTTCTTGTCGGGAAACTGGTTTTCTTGGTTTTTGGGCCACATTTACTGGTCTCCCACTACACCACTAGCTTACTTTCAATGTGGAGACCACCAAATGGAGCCACCAACCAATTTTTTGTGTGGGACATCACTTGCCCTGGTCGGCTGACCAGGGGAAGTGGTCGGCTGACCACCTTTTCTAGTCGGCCAGGTTCTTCCTATTCTGTCTGTTTGAGTGGGTGCCAGTTGTGCCAGATGGAAGGCACAGACCGTATCCTCCATACATGTGTATGGAGGATCTTGAGCCTTGTTTTTTGCTTCTTGAAGAAACTTTGGCCTTGCTTGTCTATAAAAGGGGCCCTCCCTCTCCATATACCTCGTTCAGATTTTGGTCTAAGGCAAAAAAGACATATCTCTCTATATCTCTATATTTTGGCTCATAAGGTGCATTGTTCTTGACCCTTTTACACTACACCTCATAGCCATACACTTCCACCATTGATTTGAGGTTCTTAGAGGGTGTTTTCAGAGGTTAAAGAGCTGGTTTTTGGTTCCAAAGTTTGCTGGTTTTGCTGAGCTTCAAGGGTAATCACTTTTCCCTCATTTAAGCATTATTTTGATCCTTCTCTTAGCCTTATTTGCATGTTTATTTGAGCTTTGTTGTCAACTAAAAAAAGCTTCATATTTAAGTGTTTTTCATGTTTGTTTAAGGCTCTTTTGGTGTTAAGGGTCATCTACCCTCTTGTATGCTCTATTTAGCCCTGTTTTGTGCCATGCCATGAGACCTTTGTGTTGACCTTAAATTGGCCTTTTAGGCACCAAAATCCAATAGATTTTCAGTGGTGGGCATGTGGTTTTGAGGGCCAAAATCAGAGAGGGGTGACCCTCTCTCTTTTGGCCTTGTTTGTTTGCATATTTGGCCTAACAAAGGAGCATACATTTGCATACTTTCAAAGCTTGGTTTAGGCCATTTTTGGTGACTTCTAGGACCTGCCTAGGCTCTGACCATGGCTGGTTTGGTCCCCTTTTGTTTGCCTCTTGCATGTGTAGAGTAATCCCTTTTATGGCTTATCAAAGTAGCACCTTATTTTTGCATGTATTGGTCATGTTTCAGTGGCTTTTTGGCCATCTTTTGGCATACCATGACTCTGTTTTTGGCTGGTTTGGTAGTCCCTCATATGCTTCATATGCTTGTAGTGTAACTCATGTTCACTAGCTCACAATGCATGTTGTTTTGGCCCTCTATGCTAGCATATTTTGGCCATGCTCCAAACTGATTTTGTTCATATTTTGGGCTGCCTTAGCTCTATTTTGAGGTCCCTTGGTCGAATGGTGCTTTCCATGCATGCTTGTTGTGTAATACCGTTGACTAGTTTTGAGTTTGGAGGTCCCTTGCATGCTTAACTTGAGGCATTTTCATGTTTTGGCATCATGAGGAATGTTATTTCAGAGCTTATGTTTGTGCCATGTTCTCATGTTTTCCACCCCTTAAATGTGTTTGAGAGTTGTGCTTATATGCCTCATTTGTGAGCCATTGCATGAGCTTTATTTTGGTTCCTTTCAAGCCATCATCTTGGTTCATTTTGCTACTATTGTTGACATGCATAAGGTCTGTTTGGAGTCAATTTTGTCATTTGAGCATCGCTTCGCATACCTATAGTGTAATGTGCTTTACTAGTTTCAGTACTTGAGCCTTTCAACATGCATCGTGTGAGTTGTTTGCATGATTCGGAGCCATTTTGCATGCCATTTTAGAGCTGGAATATATGTCATTATGTTCCATGTTTCATTCTTGCCATGCTCTTGTAAAGTTATATCTTGTGCCCTTGGCTTGGAGCCCTTGCATTGTGCATGTTTGTGTGTGTGTTGTTGTCTTGTTTTCATCATGTATGGCCACTGATTTGGGTGTGACTGAGGCCCATTCATATTGGTTTCAGTTCATTTTGCATTGAGTATGCCATTGTAGTTCATAGCAATGAGTATGCCATGTTGTCGCATGTTTGATCATTGCATTGAGCATGCCTCGTTCATAACATTGTGTATATTAGTTTCCATGTGCATTGTGTATGCCATATAGTGTCATGTGCATTTGAGTATGCCATTGTTAGTTCATAGCATTGTGTATGCTAATTGCAGCTTTGCATGTCATCCTTTGCATATTTGCATGACTAAGTCACATTGCATTTAGGTTGCATACTTGAGGTCGCATTGTGTATGCCATGTGTGTTGCATTGTGTTTGGAATAGGAGTTAGTCCAAACACGGGAAACGAGGGACGTTTCATACTCCAAGTGATGAAACGTGCCTCGATTCTCGGTCGCCGACACTCTTGACTACCCATGACAGAGTTGTTGGCTTTAGGTGCTTGCATGTGCATTCATTTCACATTGAGTCGTGCAATCCAACTCCTCGGCCATCATGCATCGAGATGCGTGATTGGTGGCCCGAGGATCGAGGACTACGCTCCCTAGAGCTTATGCAATGATGGGGAGAGTGGTCATGCACACATATGTTGAAAATACCTTGCCTTCTCTCTCTCTTGCCTTTGTTGTAGAAAAACCAGAAACCAGAGGCAGAAACTAGTCAGCCGACTAGCTTTTCTGGCACGCCGACCACCCTTTTGGGTTTCTCCCACAAAAGATGCTCGATAGGTGGTCTCCAAGGCCATGAGCTGGTCGGCAGCCTTCCCATGGATCGCCAGGGTGGAGTTTCAACCTTCTGAAGCCTTGTGCAGTGTTCTGAGGTCAATTACAAACATAGGCGAGACGAGGCATCGCGATGGATTTCCCGACAAGGCGACTCGAGCATGCATGCATCCTTTATTATTCAAGGCAGAGCTGAGGCAGTTCTTTCCACATATTTTGCATGCTAGTTTAATTGCTTACTTTGTTAATTTGTTAAGTAGTTAATGTTGTGTAATAATTAGCTGTAGTTTCTTATTCATTTTGGTTATGTAATAACTAGGTTGATTAGTTTAGCTTAGATTTGCTAGCTGGTTCTGTATTATTTATTCTGACCCTTCGTCGAGAGGGCAATGTTGTAAATAAGTGTGCGTGTGTGTGATGTATGTCTTCCAACCCCATGTCTTTCTCCCTTTTATTTACCAGCTTATGATGGTTAGTTTTAGGGCACTTTCAATTAGCATACAGTATGACAGCATGTTTGCATCATTCATCTATCT
>NW_021025705.1:110894-147875 GCF_004153795.1 Camellia sinensis
TAGAGAATGTAGAAATGTTTTTTTTTTTTATGAATAGACTCTTTATTAATGAAGAAAGCAAAATATGCTAAAACTCACATCAATAAAGATGGAAAGTGCAAAAACGGGCACTAACCCAAAGATTGGTGAGCAGCCAATCAGGAGGAACAAAAAAAATAGAAAAAACAACCAAAAACAGCCTACAGCAGTACTGCTGCAATTCAACATCATAACCCAAAAATCAGCATACACCTACAACATACACTCTAAGACAACAAAACACCAGAAGCATTCAGTAGATAGACTGCCCTCTGCATCCCAGCTAAACTGCCCTCTGCTTACCAGCAGCATACCCCCACCATACCCTCCCAGCCAATACATTGGATTTGCTCAGCAACAGAGAAACAAGTCTTTTGGCCTCCTATAGTCACCACCCAGCTAGCAGCACCTATAATCACCACCCAACAACAGGACCACCAATAGAAGAACAGATCAACCCAAATAACAGCCCACAAATAGCATACACCAGCAGATGAGCACTGTTAGACATATCAGGAAGTGGCTTCCTCAATTCCTCACTGAACCTTGCATATCAATTAGATTTCAAGCCAGAACCCACCAGCTCCACCCTAAACAACAGACAACATAACAGCAGCAGACAACATAACACCCTACCCACTCACCCTTGGAATTCCATGATTTTATCCACTCAATCCAGAACCAACCAGCAAACAGCAGATAGCAAACCAGCCACCAAACCAGCCACACTCATTTTCCTAAAACCTCATACAGCAAAAGACCTCCAAAACCATAAAGCAGACCAGCAACCAACACTCCCAAAACAAATTAGCAGCATGCAGATTAGCTTCCAAATCAGCAAACAAATTACCAGCATGCAGATCAGCTTACAAAGTAGCAGCTTGCAGGTCAACATATTCTGAATCTGGAAGAGATCACCAGCTTGGGTGTATTTCTGCTGGTGTATGGTGTGTTGTTGATCTGTTATATGCTGGTCTATGCTATTGGCTGATTCTGGTATTCTGTGTTGAAGAAGTGGTGTTATCCTTTGGTTTTTTTAGTAACTTTGGTATTTTGTTAACAATTTGTAATTTTATTTTGATCCAGCAAATCAAAGGATAACATTTTGTAATCATAGCATACATCTGTAATGTATATAACATTTTGTAACTTTTAACAGATCAAAGGATAACATTTATCGAATGTGTTGTTAGATTAGGTATATAACAGATCAAATGATAACATTTTGTTAACAATTTTTGTCTGTTGTGTTGAAAAAGTAGTCATGGTGTTCTGCCTTTGCTCCAGCAGAGGAGTGCTTTGTTGCTTTTTTGCTTTTGTTTTGATATAATTTTATTTTTATTTTTCCTTTTTAATGATATACAGTATTGTTAAACTGATTATACTTATTGTGACGTGTTGATTATTGTTTTACAGTTATTAGGTTTGGAAAGAAGATGGAACCAATAGAAGTCAGCTTGGAAGTTTGTGGGTGCAGAAAAAGGAATTTGAATGTGTTATTGTCTTGTACATACCAACATTATGACTTTAAGTTTTTGTTTTTATTTTTATTTTTTTGAACATAGTGAGAGATTGTGTTTTGGTACTTTATTAAGACAATGTTATGACGATTTTATTATTTCTTGAAATTTGTGGTGATGAGTTATTTTTCAATGATGATATTGTTTAGTATGTGATGGATGAAAATGTGTTTGTTGCATTTACAAAATTTAGGTTTCCAATATTGGTGTTGGAATGGATTTTTATTATATTTATAAATATTATATGATAGCATTTAAAATTGCTATCATAATGAGGTGTTTGTAGCATTTAAAAAATGTTATCATGCTTTATTATAACATTCTTAGTTAGTTATGATATGGTAAATTGTAACATTACTAGATTGCTATAAAAACAATTTTATAGCTTTAACAAAATGTTATCCTTTGGTATTTTTAGTAACTTTTAACTATTTCATAGCATTCAAAAATTGTTATAATATATTTACGATAGCGTTGAACGATAACATTCCATAAATGTTATTAAAAATGATACACTTTTAATAACATGGGCAAACATAGCATTCCAACGAATGCTATTGCTTACTTTTGATAGCATTCATTGAATGCTATAAAATGTGTTTTTTGTTGTAGTGAACAAGGCTAAAAGCTTCATGGAGTTGAGCCAAAATCATGCTAAAAACACATGTTACAACATGATGCATGTTAAGGCCAAATCATGGGATTACAAGACAAGTGTATGAAGCATACATGGCATGTCTAAACCAACTCAAAACAGAGGTGTACCATGGCAAAACAAAGCCTAATACATACTGAAATGGAGCTAAAACAAACTAAACACACATGCTACCACATAAGCTATTTATGCAAGCATTGAAGACAACAAGGAGAGGGGATGACCCTCTCCTATATAGGACCTCAAAACCACCTCTCCACCACTGAAAATCGTCTGGATTTCAGTGGTAGAGAGGTCATGCAAAGACCAAAGCAATGGCCAAAAGGTATGGCCTAAAACAAGGCCTAACAAGGCCTTGGTGGGGGGAGACAACCCCAAACCTCAAAGTGACCTTAAACAAAGTTCTAAAGCACACAAAATCAGAACTTTTATCAGTTATAGTCGAAGCTTAAAACAACATGCAAGAATGGCTAAAAGCCTAAGCAAGAAAGGGGTAACTAAAGCAAGGATGCTCACCCTTGTAGACCTTCTTTAGGAACAAAGCTCCAGCACCTTTCTTTGGTCAAAACCAGTCCAAGAACCCTAACAACAGCCTTTTAAGGCCTCAACAACCCAAGGATGGTGTAATACTAGGTGTTCTAGTGCAAAAGTAAGACAAAACTCACTTTAAGTCACAAAACAAGACCAAACCAAGTAAAATAGATACAACACTATATCTATCCTCTCAAGAACAAATTTTCTGAACCTTGGAGGAGGGAGGAGGGGCTCCCTCTTTATAGAGGCTCAAATTCTAAGGCTTCCAAGAGAAGCCAAGCAAGGAGCAAATCCCTCCATACACGTGTATGGAAGGGGTGAATAATGGGTGCCAGCTGGCACAAAATATCTGCATAAAGAAGATGAATAGGGTTCGGCAAGCAAAAATGGCTGATCGACCAACACAATGGCCGGTCGACCAAATACAGTGCCAACCGGCCAACACTCTTGGCCGGTGGCAAGAAAAAGGGGCCGATGGCCTCATGCCATGGCCGGTGGGTTGAGGGGATGGCAAACAAGCCACCCTTAGAAGCAAAAACACAAGTGTTTGGTCCATGACCAAGCACAAAACAGATAAGTTGAGAGATCTTGAGGCAAGGCGCGTAGCCGAGACCTCTGAGAACTCAAAACGAACACAAACATGGATGATCATCAAGTGTTCAAACGATGACGTCCAAGTCTTGAGGACAGTCAAAAATGGGGTGTCTACACATATGAAATGTAATTACAAAACATGTGTTTTCCCTTTTCAAAACAATGTTATGCTAGAGTTCAAATCACAGTTGATATATCGTTGCTTCAAAATAGAAAATAAGGGGGTAAATATACACACGGGGAATCTCTAGGTACGTGTCTGCAAGTAGGCTATAAAAGTATTGCCAAAAGCCATTTTACCAGAACTAATCGAAAGGCATGGCACCTAACCGCACTGGTTTTTGGACTTTTACCAAGGACACAAAGGCCAACTTAAATAGTCACAAGCACAACCTCTAACCAGATTCACCATGGTATTCACCCCATTTTCTCCAAATAACCCCTTTTTAATGCGCAAGTGCGAAACAATTATTCAAATAGAATTCATAAGTGAATGGATTTCAGTTAACCTAGTTCATGCAATTTCTATAACAAGCTATGTTATCCTCCACCGATAGACAAAACAATTATCTCTATTCAATAGATTCCAAAATGGACGTTATATAAATTCAGAGCATAACTAATCATCTCAACAATATCAATGTCACGCCCCAAATAAATACAATGAATCCCAATTCATAAGCGGAAGAATAATAAAAGTAATATACTTTCATTCATCAGAGTTTAATATACATGAGAGACAGATATAAGAAGGAATAAAAGTTTCACAGACATTCATTTGCCCTAGTGGCTTACATCTTTCCAAGTTGCTGCTTGGTTACAACAAAAATGAGCCTAGCTCAATCACAAATTAAAGCCCTTGGCTACACAAAATAGATACAACCAAAAATAGAAGCTCTTGCTCCAAATCCCTCCAAGCTACTACCTTGGTGGAGGCATATCACCAACACCTGAAATTGGTTTTCTCCAAATAGGGTGAGCCAAAGCCTAGTAGAAACAATCTAACACAATATATGAGTCTTAACAATGACATAAGTAAAGTGTGCATATACAATGTTCGTGGTAAAATCATTCATGTTTTACAAAATCATAATATGCCAAATTTTATATTCCAATCCTTGTTATCTTTATTTTATCCACCTCAATTCAGTTCATCTCAACTCATGAGCCAATTTTATTTATTTTCCAGACAACCCAACTGAGACTACAACTTAGTGGTTCTCAAATCAACACATTAATCACATAAGAACTTTAATTTTTCATTTTACGAAAATTTCGTCCGCGGGAATCGACACCCATGTATACGCGCAGTTTTGGAACTTTCACCCTAGACACACAGGCCAACTTAATTCAATGGAGTCCATCTCCTTTCTCCTCCTACACATGGAGTACATCCTCTTTCTCCTCCCAAACATCATACATATACAATGTATTTAAAACACAGTCATATTCAATGACAACCAACAAGAGATTAGTTTTAATTCACCTAATCCTCACGCTTTCTACAACAACCATAGCTATTGTAACGCCCCGAAAATTAGGCAAGGTATATCTATTTATACAACAAACCCACCTAATAGACAAACACATATATCTAGCTAACTATTCCATACATCCATTTCCATTTAATCCCAAATACCAAATACATGATGTTCACATCTCAATGCCCTAGTCCCAATCCCAAGTATGCATTTCACAACAAGTATGAAATGGAAGCCAAACAGATAATGAGTGCCCTACAGGCTTACATATTTATCCAAGAACATTCTTGGTTACACAAAATGGAGTTTTAACTCAACGCAAATACAGCCCTGGGCTTACATTCAACAAATAGCAATAAAACAAAAATAAAGCCTCAGCTCCGACTCCTCCCAAGTCAATGCCTTGGCGGAGGCATAGCACCTGTACCTGAAATGGTTTCCCTTATAGGGTGAGCCACGGCCCAGTAGAGATATACTACACAACATATGAACCATAACAAGACTAAAGAGAAGTATGCTCATGCCATACTCATGATAAAACAATTTATCTCTCTTTTTTATAAAGCATGCAATGCTGAGATGCAACAACAGATATAAAACCATTTCCATTTTAAATCATATATGTTATATGAATACAGGCTCTGTGAATCTCTAGGTGAGTGTCTGCAAGTAGGCCCTAATGCACTACCACTGTCATTTTTACCAGTAAACTGGAAGGCTCGACACCTAACCGCGCAGTTCTACACCCCCTACCCAGATTTGCCAAGTATTCATCTTTTCGCAAATAGATACATTTTCAGACATTTCTCAAAGAACAGATACATTTCCAATGAAATGAATGTAATGCAATGTCCAATGCAACAAATGAGGAATGTGGTTCAATTTACCTAAGTCTCATGCATTTCAACAACAATCATGGCTATCCTCCACCAATAGCCCAAAACAGATATTTCTAAATAGATATTTAAACAATTAAATTTCAAAAAAAATTCTGATAAATATAATCTATTCCACATCTTATCAAATATGAACAACTACACTAGTTTTCATATCACAATCACGTACGGTAACCTCTCAAGGTCCATTTCTAACCGTGTCGGTTTTATTCCAACAGATGCATTAAACAAAATAATACTGTTAATGCCCAAAAAAATATCATTTTCTTTCCAAACTCATTCTCCAAGCATTATTCAGTTATGACATCCTATTTTGATCGAAAGCCCCAAAAATTAAACGTAATTCCTTTGTTTTCTTTAAAAATGCTCTTTTGGTCACAAACTGGTAAAAATTTTAAAACCAATCGAATCGAAGTCTGATTTTGTTCAAATTTAAAACATAACTCTTTCATAACCTTACAAACAATTTGGGCATCAACTTTTTATTTTTCTCAAAATTTATCTTTTAAGCAAATAAATCACAATTTTTTTTTTAAATTCTAATTAAATTATATACAACTCTAAATTTCCTATAATCAAGTAAAAGGGCATAAAGAAGTGTAGGAAAAATCCCTACCTCAAGCTAGAAGGAGAAACAAGCAAAAACCCAAATTTTCGATTTTGTCGAATTTCGATCTCCACCAGTCAAAACGTTGCTCTCACCAAGCTCTTCACTTTGATCTTAAGAACTATGGTTTAAAACCTAATAGATTTTGATAGATCAAAGATTTTATATGATAGAAGTAGCAAAAAAAAAAAAAATTCAGAGAAAGAAAGAGCTGAGAGAGAGAGGGCGTGAGTTGTGCAATTCAAAAGAAGAATGGAAGAAGTAAAGAAGAAGAAAGAAGGAAAAGAAAAAAAAGAAAAAGAAATGGGAGAGCAGCACCCACGTGGGTCTGCCTCATTGTTTCAATTAAATGATGTTTTTTTTTTTTCAAATCAATACAATTATCTTTCTATACATAGATATCTATATATATATCAACTAAAAGTATATTTCAACATTATTAATGATAAAAAGATATAATATTTTCTCACCACAAAATATATCTTGTTTGCTTGTAAACATCACAAAATATAATATTTTGCTCACCACAAAACATACGCCCATTTTATTTACTACAAAAATATATAATTTTTCACCATATGGTATACACCATAAAATCAACTATTAAATATTTATTATAATCCTATATAATAAATAATAACAACTCTCAAGGTGGTTATTACCAATCACGTTTTAAAAGGATCAAACAGTTAAATGTGAGTCAGTAAACAAACTCAATTTAAATTGAATCTAAGTCATGGGTCTCACCCATAAGTCAAATATGGTCCAATTATATATCAAAATAGGCCCTAACAAATTTATCTTAAATCATGGTCCGAAGACCCAAAACTCAATTTTAAATTGTGCTATAAATTGAACTGAACACCAATCAGTCCGTGAATTTTTATAAAATAAATACTCATTATTAAATTCTAAAATTTTTATCCAACATGCTAGACTCATATGGGAACGACATACAAAAAGGTCATAATTTTCTGAGATCGAGAACTATTTTTAAAAAATACAAAACCAAACTGTTTTAGCACAGAATTTACAGGGCAATCAAATTCGAAAATTTGCTCAATTAAATTATGCGCTAGCTATTTAAAAAAAAAACATTTTGGTCATTACAACCTACCCTCCTTAAAGAAATTTCATCCTCGAAATTAAACTCAAGTAATGTAATACATTCTACAGTCACCCACTGTAGACACCCCATTTTTTACCGACCTCAAGACTTGGACGTCATCGTTTGTGCACTCGATGATTGTGCTTGTTTGAGCGCCCGAAGTTCTCGGCGGAATGCCTTATCTTTGAGCCTCTAAACCCTTTTTGTTTTGTTCTTGTTTTTGGGCCAAACCTTGGTGCCTCTTGCTTGGAAGGAGAAGGGGCCTTGTCAGCCACTTTTTGGTCTTGTCGGCCATTTTTTGCTCATGTCGACCAGTTAAAGTGGCCGGTCGGCTAGTTAAGGTGGCCGGTCAGCTACCTAAAGTGGCCGACGGCCATTTGTTCCCTTTTTTAGATATTTGTTTGCCAGTTGTGCCAGCTGTTGTTCACTGAAGGCCATCTCCATACATGTATGGAGGGATGAATACAAGCCTTTAGCTTGTGTGAACGCGCCCTCGGGCCTTATGATTTCCACAGTTCAGACTCATTTGTCACGGTTCTTAATCTGATCTCGCAATGTGCGATGCAAGACTGATAAATCACCAAAGAGTCAAAATCCGACAAATCATTTTGGAAAACAGATTTTTAGAAAGAAGTGACAAACATGGACTGCTTTGCCAGATACAGAGTCACCACCTAAATATTTTTATTTTGGGGGAATTTAGGAAACCTTGACTCGTGCCTAAGGCCACGTGTCCGTCATCACCAAAGTTGCCTCAGCTCGGGAACTTGGGTACGATTGGGGAAGGTCATCTATGAGCACCCCCGCTCGCCCGATTTGAAGATCGGCCTGTACTAAGCATGATATCGAGTGGTTAAAACATACGTGTTCTTATTCCGGTTATTAGCTAGAATTACTATGTGATGCGCACAACACATAAGTATAGACTAGATCGCCTAATTTGGAACAAAGCATCGCATATCCGTTTGTTTGGAAATGGTTTGAAGTTTGCTACTCGCAAGTAGGCTAAAATACGGATTTCAATGAATTATCCCAATTCAAGCAACCCAACCTTCACCCACAGGCATTCAGGCAGTTATATCACATAAGCAATTAGCCTCATGGCAAGCATGCTGTCATGTTAACACTCACATACATGCGAGATGCTAAAGCATAAACACTCACAGTGTACTCTGAGCCAAAACAAGGAACATGTTAGTAATCAATTGTATGATCCAAGTCCATGTTAAGATGGCTAATGCATCGCAGGCAAAATGCAACTAGAATAGGCTCGGCTAATCTAAGGATGAAATGTGAGACGTAACAACTAGATACACGCATTCAAGTTGGAATTGAAATACTATGCAATTAGCATGATGCGCCGAGCCCGGTGCATACAATATAGGTGAATGATGCAAACAGGCATAGCATAAGGATGCTAATCGAAACGTGCCCTAGAACTAACCATTGTAAGCAGTTAAGTAAAAGGGAGAAAGAAGTGGAGGTTGGATGACATGCATCACACACACGCACGCTTGTTACAAAGTTTGCCCTCTTGCGGAGCGGCCAAAATAATAATACAAATTAACTAACAAGCTAATTAAATATTACACAAAACTTAATTAATTAAGCAAATTAACTAAGCTATTAAAGCAGTAAAGCAGCCTCGGGGAGAGGGATGAATGCGTGCACGCTGGGCTCCGCTCGGAAATCCATCGCCATACTCATGTTGTCTCTGTTTATGCTACTCTGCACCCCTGAGGACTGCACAAGTCTTAAGGATGCTCCTGAACTACTCCATGTGGGTTGTGGGAGGTCACCGACCAAAAGGGAACACCACTGGCCATGGGAAATGGGCCATCGACCATTGGTAAGGCTCTCGACCAACAATAATTAGCCGATCGGCACTGAGGATGGTCAACCGACCATATATTCTTGCAGAATCCTGTTTTGCTACAGCAGAGGACAGATAGAGTATGGCAATGCATTTTCAAGCCAAATGTACGCACGACCATGCTCCTTATCATGTTTGAACCTCAAGGGAGTGTAGTCCTCGACCCTCGGGCCATCAATCACGCATTTCAATGCATGATAGCCCAAGATGCCAAGTGTGCAATTTGATATCAAATGAAATGCACGCAAACACACAATGATCCTAACCTCTATCATGGTTGATCAAGAGGCAAGAGATGCATGGACAATGCAATGCAAACTAATGCAACATGAGCATGCAAGCAACAATGCTATACAAGGCAACTAGCATATAACAATATGCAAAGACAAGCACGCAAACAAGCATGTAACTTAACAAGTATGGAAGATGGATGAACATGCAACAACATGTCAATAGGCTAACATTTAATAACATGCAAAGGCAAGTATACTTAGACCAATGTAATACATGCATGATGAACTTAACAAAGCAACACAAGCATGCAATAGGCAATAGGCATACGACCTAAACATGTGAACATGTATAGCATGCAACAACATGCAAAATGAAACAAGCATGCAACAACATGGTGAGATGGACTTACACTAACATGGGTAGCTCTCAAGCATGCCAACAATCAGTAGCCAATATGCTAAGGGACAAGGGACAAGACCACATACAAACATGCATGGTAATTGGACCCAACACTTAAGCACAAAAGGACAACTTTTAAGAACACTTAAAAGGAGTGAAACATGGACAAATGACCAACATGATAAACTCTGAAATCATGTTAAGGATGATGCCAAATCAACCAAATAAGACAAGCAAAGCATGCAAGAAGGTCTAAGGCCTAACGCTAACCAAAGGGCTCAAACCAGGGCCATACAAGGCAAGTCCCGAAGGGTGAAAGGGACTCAAAACAGTCCCAATGCAAGTCAAGACAAGGCCAAAAACACACTTAGATGGCATCCAAATGACCTAAGCATGGAAGCATACTCAATGGCACATTCATGAGGCATAAAACCCAAACTATCCAAGGCATGGAATAGGTGATAAATGCAAGTATTCAAGCATGGAATATGGACTGGAATAGCATTCTAAGTGATGCCAAACCACTGAAATGATCCAAATTAAGCATGCTAGAGGATTCAATATTCAAAGCCTACAAGCTAGAGTGCATGGTAGCTATACAAAGCAAGTCATGGACGACCAAAACAACTAAAATCAGACCTCAAGCATACCAAGACAAGGCTAGAAGCTTCATAAAGTTGAGCCAAAATCATGTTAGAAACACATGTTACAACATGATGCATGTTAAGGCCAAAACATGGGATTACAAGACAAGTGTATGGAGCATACATGGCATGTATAAACCAACTTGAAACGGTGATATATCATGGCAAAACAACCACAAATACTAGCTAAGACATGGTCAAAATGAACTTAACAAAGGTGCTCACACATGAGGCAAAAATGACAAATATTGAAGACAACAAGGAGAGGGGACGGCCCTCTCCTTCTTAGGACCTCAAAACACCATCCCCACCACTGAAATCCCTCTGGATTTCAGTGGTGAGAAGGCCAATAAATGGTGGTCCTGTAGCTCACAAAAAAAGGCACAAAAATGAGGCCAAACAAGGCCTAAGAGGGGGTAAACAACCCCAAACAACAAAGTGATCTAAACAACTATTTTAAGCACTTAAAAATAGAACTTTTATTAGTTATACGTTAAGCTTAAAAACAGATGCAAGTTAGGTTAAAAGCTTGTGCAAAAATGAGGAATAAAGAAGGTAGATTCTTACCCTTGAAGAACCTCTTCAAGAACCAAGCTCCAGCAGGTTTCTCTGATCAAAATCAGCTCAAGAACCCTAACAACAACCTTCTAAGGCCTTAACAACCCAAGGATAGTGTAATGCTAGGTGTTCTAGTGTAAAAGTAAGACAAAACTCACTTTTGATGCACAAAATGGGATCAAATAAGGGAATATAGATACAAAGTTGTATCTCACTCTCTAACCCTAATTCTCTAAACGTTGGAGGAGGGAGGAGAAGCCCTCCTCTTATAGAAGTTCAAATGCAAAGCTTTCTAAGCAAGCTAAGCAAGAAGCAAATCCCTCCATACACGTGTATGGAGGGGGTGCAAAGTGGATGCCAGCTGTCACAGCTGGCATAAAATATCTGCCAAAAGCAAATGAAAAGGGGTTGGCTGAAAAATATGGCTGATTGACCAAAAATACTGTCGACTGACCAAAAACATTGCCGACCGACCAACATCTTTGGCCGGGAGCAAGAAAACAGGGCCGGTGGCCTCAAGCCGTGGCCAGTGAGGTGTGGGGATGGCCAACAAGCCACCCTCTTCCCTTAGAAGCAAAAACAGAAGTGTTTGGTCCATGACCAAGCACAAAACAAATAAGTTGAGAGATCTTGAGGCAAGGCGCGTAGCTGAGACCTTCGAGAACTCAAAACGAACACGAGCATGGATGATCACCGAGTGTTCAAACGGTGGAGTCCAAGTCTTGAGGACGGTCAAAAATGGGTGTCTATAGTTGCCCCTCTTTGACAGAACTCAAAAGTCATAACAATGACGGGAGTGAATGTCAAAGCCCAGAGACGACCCATTTTTGACAATGTCGAAGACTTAGACAAGCATGCAAGATAGCAAAAGTATGTGCCCGTAGGCAGAGGCATGATGCAAGGAACATGCACGATGCCGAACATAACTTATGATCATGCAAAGAGAGCTGTAACGAAGCAAATACAAACAATAAATGCAACAGTTTTAAGCAAGCTAAACCAAGCCAAACCAAGCCAAACCAAACTACATTACAATGCAGAAAGGATGTAAGAGAATTATTCAATTCTCACTACGTCTCACACGAAGAATACAATACCTGTGTGGTTCGTCTAGTCGTGCCAGCTTCAAATGAACCGTACATACAATATCGTTCCTATCTGGTTCATCTGGTCGTGCCAGCCTCAAATGAACCGTACATACAATATTGTGCTTGAAAAAGATAGAGAACTTAACAGGTACAATATTGGTAGAAACATGCATAGCAACGCAAGTGAAAAGTGCGTGACAACGCAAGTGAGGGGGGTGCATGACAATGCGGTTGGAAGGGGTGCATAACAATGCAACCTAAGTGTGTGCATAACAATGTGATTTGAAGCAGGCATAACAATGCAAGGAGGACACACGCGACAACGCGAGCCAAGTGCTGCATAACAATGCAAACCGAGTAGTGGATAAACACATGTAAGTAAAGCATACGCGACAACGCATACAATGTGTGTAATAAGAGGAACTAGAACACATATAAGTAAAGCACACGCAACAACGAGTACAATGTGTAAAGGTGAAGATAATTATGAACGCATGTAAGTAAAGCATGTGCGGAAACACATGCAATGTGTATAGGAACTTGAACACATATAAGTAAAGCACACACGACAACGTGAGCAATGTGTATGGCAGGAATGAACACATGTAAGTAAAGCATGCGTGCTAACGCAAGCAATGCGTGAAGGAACTTGAACACATATAAGTAAAGCACACGCGACAACGTGTACAATGTGTATAGGAACTTGAACACATGTAAGTAAAGGACACGCGACAACGTGTACAATGTGTATGGCAGGAATGAACACATGTAAGTAAAGCGTGCGCGCTAACGCAAGCAATGCGTAACCTCCTGAAAATATGCATGAACACATGTAAGTAAAGCATACGCGAAAACGCATGCAATGTGTAAAGCAAGCAAGGTATGAACACATGTAAGTAAAGTACACGTGAAAACGTGTACAATGTGTAACCACCTGGGGGGATGCATAAACACATATAAGTAAAGCACACGCGGAAACACATGCAATGTGTATAGCAAGCAAGGTGCACAAAACAGTGCGATGATATACGATGTAACTAAGCAATGCAAAGGATATGCAATGTATTTGAGATGATCAAACCACAAGCAGTACAAAATCCTCACAAATAACATAAAGGGATGGAGATGCAAAATCAAACTACGTCTACCATAGAAAAGGTGCCGACACCCTCAAACCACAATCCCTTTAGTGGAATAGGCGCGTACACATGCAGAACTATGTGTTTGTAGACGGAACACAAAAAACAAGTAATTGGGTGGCATGATATAAGTGAGGAATGATCTGCTCAGGAAAGATCATGATCCTAAGTGCTGGATGCAACAAACTACACTACAATGTGATGGATGCAATGAATGAAGCGCGAGGCCGAACCGTATCTTGCCTAGGAAAGACATGGACACAAACAAATCACGTCTAACACGGAAATGGTGCCGTCACCCTCAACCCTAGGCGCGTACACAAAATCTCATAACCATGCTTTGACACGAAAAGTATGAGCACATGTCAGACCAAGCTCAACATGGAAAGGCGCGAACGATGGATGGATAATGCAGTGAATGCATGCAAACTACAATGCAATATATATTCTAGATGCAATGAATGGAGCGGATAAGGTGCGCGTCCAAACCGTATCTTGCCTAGGAAAGGCATGGACACAAACAAACCACGTCTAACACTGAAATGGTGCCGTCGCCCTCAACACTAGGCGTGTACACAAAATCTCATAACCATGCTTCAACGTGAAAAGTGTGAGCACATACCAGACCAAGCTCAACATGGAAAGACGCAAGCCACATATGGATAATGCAGTGAATGCATGCAAACTATAATGCAATATATAAGGAAATGCACGACAATGCAATATAAAGAATATGCATGACAATGCGACTGAGAGATATGCATGACAATGCACGATAAGAAAAATGCATGATAATGCAAGATAGGGAAATACATGACAATGCATGTGAGGTGCGCATGACAATGCGTGATAAGGAGAATGCATGACAGTGCTTGTAAGGTGCGCATGACAACACGATATAAGGAGAATGCATGACAATGCACGTGAGGCGTGTGCGACAACGCACAAAATGTATTCAGAATAATGTGAGTGAAACGACGTAAGCGAACATGCGCTCACGACAAGACGTTGTAATGCAACGTATGTAAAGCAATTGCTGAATCTCTCAAGAGTCAAAAGGATACGAAAAAGGATACACCTCGTACATATCAAGCGCCACGCACAGAAAACAAGGCCCGAGGTCAACACGGAGGCCGGTTAAGCTTTGAAAATGCACTTTCTTACACTGTCTCGAGTAAAATAGGTCCATAATCACATAAATGACCCAAAAAAGGGTGTGAGAGGCTCACCGGCCTCAAGAGGGGGCCACCGGCCATCCATCGGCCACCAAATGAGTTCATCGGCCAAACATTTAGCCGATCAGCTAACAATTTGGCCGATCGGCCAAAAATGACTGTGTCGTGTCAGTTTTGTCAATTGGCTACGGGTCTTTAAATATAGGGCCTCAAACCCTTATTTTCTCACTTGCCAAGCTTGAAAACTCTCCCCCTTTCTCTCTAGGTGATTTTCGCACCTTCGATCCGCATTTTTTCCTTGTTTTAGTCGCTTTTTCATCGTTCGATTCGCGAACACCTCATCGTTTCGCACACTTTGAACCGAACAAATCTTAGTTTCGGTGTCTTTTTCTTGGTTTCCACCACTTGGGGCTTGTTTTTCCCAAGTTTTCCTTGGTCTTTGTGCCCTTTCCCACACTTCGACCTTTCCGCCCATTTTTCACCCTCTAGGGGTTGACCTTAGGGTTGACTTTTCGCATTCTTGCCCGATTTTCACATTTTTGGCCATTTTTGCACTCTTCCAGAGATGGCAGACGACATTCCAGGTGGTGGGGCTCCCCCGGAGTTGGATATAGACCCTGAGGCCGAGCTTCTACCTCTTCATATCCGGTTGTTCGACTCGGCGGCCTATAGGCCGGCGATACACGCGCTTCCTCCTGACAGCATTCGCCAGTTCCGGAGCTATGCACGAGGCGAGCCGCTGGAGCTTCTACTGCGCGAGCCGGAGTCACATCTGTCCTTTGGCGCTTCTGAGGTACACTCTCCTGTGTTTCATTTTCTGCAATGTAGAACACATAACTCCAATCGTTGATTCTGTTCTTTAACTGCTTAACTCAGGCACACTAGTACACCGCATGCTGTAGTTTACTGCGAGCACACCCGCACTCAATATCTATTTGAACCTGAACACGTGTACACACGCTGTATTCTCAACTGAACCACTTCAAACACACTGATACATCACATGCTATAGTTCACTGCGAGCACACCCGCACCCGATATTTGTTTGAATCTGAACATGTGAATACACGCTGTATTTTCACTGAACCACTGAAACATACTAATACATCATATGCTATAGTTCACTGCGAGCACACCTGCACGCAATATCTGTTTGAATCTGAACACGTGAGCACACGGCGTATTTTCACTGATTCTGAGCGCATTCAAAACTGTATTTGTAACACTGCTTCGTAACTGTTTGTTTTTGACCACAGGGAGATTCTCATGCCTTTCGGGGGTATGGGAATGTTGCTGCCCGAAATTGGTACATGGAGCTACCTGACGCGGTTCGTCGCATTGTTGATCGGGCTGGCTTCGGGACCTTTTGCATGGGACTCTCGTGCCTTACCACGAGCAGGCCCCTTCTTGCTGCTCTGGTGGAGAGATGGTGGGATACCATCGACTCCTTTCACCTCTGTGCCACCGGGAAGATGACGATGACTTCCTTCAAATTCTCCATGCTCACATGCATCGGAATGGGGGGTGATCCGATCCCCTTTGATACGGACATGGACGAGTGGGACGCCGCTCGGCTGTACTTACTCGGCACTCAGCCACCTCTCGCTCGGGCAGGGTTTGTGCGGTACTTGTGGTTCGAGGATCATTTTCGGATCCAGGCGCCAACTACCCGGGAGGAGGAGGAGCAGTACGCTCATGGCTTCATTATGTTCTTGCTGGGGACCACGCTTTTCACCGACAGGGCAAATACTGTCGCCCTCTACCTGCTGAGCGCCGTTGTGGATGTGACATAGATCCGCCGCTACGACTGGGGTGGCGTGGGCTTGGCCACTCTTTACGGGTATATGAGCTCATCTTCCCGCCTCAGCGGGCAGTTGCTTGGAGGCTACTGGCGAGCCTGGGAGGTACATGTTCCCTTTTCTGTCTTTTCAGTTCTGTTTTCCATCTTCTGTACTCTATACACTGCATACACTGCACAATACCGCTTTCTGCTTTATCTGATAAGCATGCTCATATCTATTTTGTTGCATTCTGTAGTTGTGGGTGTATGCCTACTTCCCTAGGCTTGCCCCGGTGCAAGACAAGGAGATCTCCCTCGGCGTTCCATTCTCTCATCGCTTCAACGTGAGGTGCGAGTGGAGGCCATGGGAGTCCTTCATGTTCTTCTGCTGCTATTTTGATACCATCACCGCAGCCGAGGTATGTCAAACATTTCAGTTCATTTAAGCTTCGCTTTACTTTGTTCTTTCAACATCAGTAGATAACAAACTGTGTTTTACTTGCAGATCACTTGGCAGCAATGGGCCCTGTTGCTTGACGCAGTTCGGGAGCGGTATGCTGGTGCTCGGGAGACTGCCCGTTTTAGAGTTCTGCTATAGGGCCTAGTCTGCCGTGCTTGGTACTTGGGTGAGCGCTTCTTGCAGCAGACCCTCGGCTTACCGGAGCAGGTAGTACCGAGGCCACCTCCCACCCATACGAGACATACCGAGAGGTATACTTTTGAGGAGATGATGGATTACACCATCGGCTGGGACTCCGAGGGCTTCAGAGACGAGGGCGATTACACTGAGTACATCTAGAACTACATCATGCGGCCTTTGGCTAGTGCTCGTCGAATTGAGCGAGAGACGCCTGCGGCGCTGGCAGCAGGAGCAGGGGCACCGAGAGCTCCTCGGACCTGAGGCAGGAGTTGGCCCCGGAGAGGGCAGAGAGCTGGGTGGCCCGAGCTGCCTACTATGATGACATGTCGAGGGCAGGGTGGGGAGGCTTACCAGATCCCCATTGCTCCCCCTCCACCCGATCATGAGCTAGTCAGATTCTACGACTTACTTCTGGCATATACTATCGCATTTTGCATCTTGTACAGTCATTTCATTTCATTTCTCTTGATATTCCACAGAATACTGATGCTTTTAACACTTTTGCAGGCTTCTTCTGAGTACACTCGCCAATCTTTGGAGTTGACTACTTTCGTGATGGGGATGCTACAACGGAGCCTCGACTTGCTAGCTATTTACAGTATCTTGGTAAGCTCTTTCAAACATAATCTCAAACTGTGCATAATCTGATGCACACATCGCACTTATCAACACAGCACTTGATACACGGCCCTTACGGCATTTGCTACACTGTAACCCACAGACTGCTCACAGTATTCATACACTGCACTCGGTCACTGTATTCTGTACTGACACATTGCTCGCAGCATTCTTACCCTGTACTCATACACTGCATTCTGTATTCATACTCTGCTCTCATACACTGCATTCTGTATTCATACTCTGCTCTCAGCATAACTGATGCATTTACCTTTTGTCCTTTTCCGGCCCCATTCCAGGTACCGGCTGTAGGGGCACTCCAGCAGGACCATCTGCGCCTGCCCGAGGATGAGGGAGAGCAGAGAGAGGGACCGCAGTACACCCCCGCACCAAAGCGGGGCGTACTCATGTTGGGAGCAGCTCACGGGCACCGATCCTAGATGATGATGAGTCCGAGACAGAGGCGGAGGCAGAGTCGTCTGAGGAGGAGGCCGGAGATGACACGGGTTCGAGCTCAGATGATGGAGCCGGCGACGATGCTCCTAGACCTTCGTCCAGGAAGAGGACGGGGACAGACTCTCAGGCCTAAGACGATTGATGCCGATTCAGACATTTACTACCTTTTCCCTTTTGTTGCTTTGTTTAGAGATTTTTGTTGCTTTTCCTCTTTTCTTTTTTTTTATGGTAGCTTGAGTACACTGTACTGCCGTATACAGGTTTTCTTTTCTTCAAAACTATGTACTTGAAAAGATAATGGACTGAAACAAGCTTTTTGTTTGAAAAAGTGTGACATTTGCACATTTCATACATCGCATCGCATTGCATCACATTACACAACAATGTAAATGAGATTGATCTTTTGTTTCAAAATTGGAACACTTGCATCGTAATAAACAGATAATGAACCGGCCAACGGTAAAACAACTCATACAACATACTGCTCATTCCGAACATACGGCTCATAACACAGTGCTTGGTTTACTCGGCATACAGCTCATATACACAGCTCATACAATGCACTGCTCATTCTGAACACACAACCCATAACATAGCATTCCATTTATTTTGAACACAGAGGATGCAAAGACGGAATTTGCAGAAGTCAAAACAAACTCAGATGCTCCGAATCCTTCCTCTTTTCTTTTCCATCGCAGTCTGGAACCCATAGCTTCAGATAGGTCCTGGTTCTACTGTTCTCACATGACCTGGGTTAAGCCCTGTGGCTTTATGAAAGAATGAATTCTATTTTGCACAAATGTAGAGAATGGCACAGCACTCTGAGCACAAAACAATTTTATTTTGAAATTGAGTTTTTAACCGAGTATTGAGCCTACGACTAAACACAGCAAAAATGACTCAACCGGAAAACAAAGGGTAACAACCTAAACACATCGAGTAACACTTGAAACAACTTAAAACAAAAAAAGAATGAGATAAAACAAAAAAGACACGGCACTCAGGCGTGCACAGGAAGCCTGCTCCTCTAGGTATTGTTTCCCACCCTTTCTCATTTGTGATTCTCAAATCACTCTAGCACTCAATCTCTATTTTTCTGAAAAAGCCCTTTTCTCACTTTTTCTCTCATCGCACATCTCTCTATTCTTCAATCTCTCTGATTTTTTCTTTATCCCTCCCCTGGATGATTGACGGATAATCAAGAAGTTTATGGGCTCACGCCCAACATTATCAGCTCACAACTATTTCCTCTGATGACATTTAGCCGATGCCCCAGATGAGGGAATGGAGTATCTTGATCCATTCTAATTCGCGCTTCGCACTTGGCTCGATACCTCGTTGCTCAGAGGATATGAGAGTTTTCAACCCTTTACTGACAGCTTCAGCTGTGCCCTTTCAGGTAGGTAGAATGCCCTTCTTGGCAGGTAAGTTAACAATAGGGACAAGACAGAACACCTGACTCAACCGTGCCCCTAGTTCATCATTTTGACCATTTTTTGTTTTTGGGCTTTCCACTAAACAATTTTGATCAATATAAAAGTTTGATTAACATGCTTGTTCAACTTTCTGATTCAAAATCATGCAAGTTAGGTTATGAGCACTGAAAATTTTCCTTTTTGGGTCTAAGAAAAGGTCCAGTTTTGGAAAAGAGGAATAATTTTCGAGAAAATCAGTCAACTTTAGTAAAAATTCTCAAAAACTATTTTTGCAAACGGCCACCGCTCAACGAGCACGAAACCTACTCTCAGGATGCGCAACCTTGAATCGGAAGCAATGAACAATTGCCCCTTATCTTGAACGGCACTGCATGGCAACGGAAAATTGCCGCTTGTCTGAATGGCACCACAGCGCACTGTATGACAACGAAAAGTTGCCCCTTGTTTGAATAGTGCCGCAGCACACTGTAACCAGTTTTCATAGCGGTGATCACAACTGAACTCTTGGATACATAAATGACAAAGATGACCCATTCAATCTCATAGACAGGACAGTTGACTTTGAAGTGTTTATGGCTGGACTTCAGAACGAAGTTGCCTACGTATCCCAAACATGGGAATCAAGCCTTACATAGTTCGGGTTAGGTACATTCGGGTATTAACCTCTCCTTTTGCGCTCTAACTTTTGCCAAGGCCGCCCTTTCTGGGTTTTCGAACTTGCGAGCTTTGTTCTTCTCTTCTTTTCAATTCTTTTCATTTTCTTCATTTCATTTTTTTTTGCATTTTTCTTTTGTTTTTTTCTTTCTCTAACTTTTGCCTGGGTCGCCCTTCCGAGTTTTCGACCCAGCGAGCCTCTCAAGGGTAAAATTGTAGCTTTGTCCATGTCAAATGGTTTTAAGATCTCGAAGCCATCTGAATCCAGGAGAATGGCTGTTATTCGCTGATAATGTAGGAGCCCATCCAATGGGGGCTGAATTTGCCCCTAGTGTTGTGGATAGGAACTCGGTTGTTTTTCAGCAAAACTTTCTTCTTTCATCCGTTCTAGGATTCGGCATTCTTGCCGATCTTCGTCTTGGACTATTCGAGTGCATCATCTGACGTCTTTTACCCCTTGTTTGAGGGGTGCTCCTGATCTAGCTTCACAAGCTTCTTGATCTGACTTTTCTTGCCCCTAGTTCGCGTGCTGTTTCAAATCTAGCTACACAGGCCTCACATCATGATTGGCCTTGGAACATTGTGAATCCAAGTTCAAGGTTTGAAATCAAGAGGGGTCGAGTCTCGAGGCTGAGAGCGATCCTAAGTTGCACAATCTCAAGAGCGATTTCGCACAGGTCTTCGCAGGACGGCGCAAAACATTTTTTAAATTTTTTTTAAGAAAGCGACTAGTCCCTCGCGCTGAAGACAATACGAAACCAATCTGGATCAAGCCAGGATCCTTTTCAGTGCTCACATTAACAAGCATGATTTCATTCATTAAGGGCTTAACATGCCTCTCTTTCTCTCAATTGATCAAATTTTGCAAAACCCGAGGAATTCCTTCCTCTTCGTTTTCAACTCATCATTCGAAAAGTTTTGGAAAACTTAGGTCAATGAAATGATTTAAAAGGCACAGAAAAGCACTGCCGTTTCATTCAAACTTGCTGGCATAGCAGCCTCAAAGTAGCAATCAGCACAAAAACATGATAGCCACAGCTATTTCATTCAGATTTCCTAGTTGCAACTGGCTCCACAGTAGAGACAGTCCCAAAAGAAAGCAAAAGATAATCACAAAACAAAACGATGATATTCGACGTAACAACCCCGGAATCACCCGACTTCTATACAATAGGATTGACTCGATACAACAAGACAGACCTTTAAGCAAAAAGACCGACTCAGTATGAAAAGACTGACTTTATATAGCGAGACAGACACTAAACAACATAACAAAACTGACTCAATACCGGAGTCAGAAAGTACAAAACCCAGCATTCACAAATGCTCAAAACAGTGCATGCCATACGCCACATCTGGAGTAAACTGAGCGCCGCCCGCAGGTGGTTCATCCCCTGATCACATACTGGTAGTATCCTCGAAGTCTAACAACTCAGCAGTGACAGATTTTACTGAGGTAGGTGGGAGGATGACCTCATTGTCGATCAAATCCTGTACTTCTTAGCGAAGACGGAAACAGTTGTCAGTGCTATGACCAGTTTGCTGGTGGTACGCGCAGTACATGGTAGCATCATGTGAGAGAGGGAGATTATTCGGGAGAGGCCGAGGCTCAAGGGGTTTAAGATGCCCCATTTCAGCAAGGTGTAGACGTCCCCGAACGTCCCGGGAGGGAATCCCGTTTTGTTCATTGGGCTCACTACAGTTCGGACTCAAATGTCACGGTTCTGAATCTAATCCCGCAAAGTGCAATGCGAGACTGATAAATCACCAAAGAGTCCAAATCTGGCAAATCGTTTTGAAAAATAGATTTTTAGAAAGAAGTGCCAAACATGGACTGCTTTGCCAGATACAGAGTCGCCACCTAAATATTTATTTTGGGAGAATTTAGGAAACCCTAACTCGTTGCCTAAGGGCACGTGTCCTTCATCACCAAAGTTGCCTCGGTTCGAGAACTTGGGTACGATTGGGGAAGGTCACTTCATGAGCACCCCCGTTCGCCCAATCAAAGATTGGCCTCTACTAACCATGATATCGAGTTTTGAAAACATTGTATGCTCTTATCCCGGTTGTTAGCCTAGAGTTACTATGTGATGCACACGGCATACAAATATAGACTGAATCGTCTGAGTTGGAACAAAACATTTCATGTTTATTTTTTTGAAAGATGGTTTGATAGTGCTACTCGTAAGTAGGCTAAGATGTGGATTTGCCACCCTCAAGTGGGCTTAAGAAAACATGATGATTTGCCATTCTCAAGGGGGCTTAAAACGCGCAATCAATGCATTGTTCCAATTCAAATAACGCAACCTCCACCCACAGGCATTCAGGCAGTTATATCACATAAGCAAATAGTCTCATGGTAAGCATGCTATCATGGCAATCACTTACACACATGCAAGGATGCTAAAGCATAAATACTTACCGAGTACTCCAAGCCAAAGAAAGAAGCTAATTAGAAATCATGCATGAATCCTAACTGTGCTGAAATGCTTAATGCAACACATGCAAAAATGCAACTAAGATAGGCTCGACTATTCTAAAATGGCATATGGAATGCAACAACTGATACATGTATTCAACTCGGAATTGAGATACAATACAGTTAGTATGATGCGCCGAGCCCGGTGCATGCAAGACAGATAAATGGATGCAAACATGCGAGCATAAGTACACTAATTGAAACGAGCTCTAAACTAACCATCATAAGATGGTAAATAAAAGGGAGAGAGACGTGGGGTTGGAAGACATGCATCACACACACACACACTTATTTACAACATTGCCCTCTCTCGGAGGGTCCGAAAGAATAGTACAAACCAAATAAATAATTAACTACTCTAGCTAATTAAATATTACAGACCCTCAATTAATTAACAAATTAATTACAAAATAAACTAAGTATGAATTTGAAAAGGCCACCGCAGCTTCGCCTCGAAATGATGGGATGATGCATGCTCGATTCGCCTTGCTCGGAAACCCGTTGCCATGCCTCTGTTTGCACTGTTTCATGCCTCTGAAAGCAGCACAAATCCCAAGATTGCTTCTGAACCACTCCCTGAGCATTGTGGGAGGTCATCTGCCAGTAGATATGGCCACCAACCATTGAAACATGGTAATCGGCCATTTGTATGACTATCGGTCAGATATGTTTGGTCGATCGGCACTTGATATAGTCGGTCGGCCAACGATTATTGCAGAATCCTGTTTTGCTGCAACAGAGGACAGACAATGCATAGCAAGGCATTTTCAAAGCAATGTGTGCACAACCACCCTCCCTATCATGTTGTGAACTCAAGGGGGGGATGGCTCTTGACCCTCAGGCCACCAGTCACGCATTTCAATGCACGATGGCCAAAGGTGCCGAGTATGCAAATTTAATATGAAATGAATACAACAAAACAAATGAAGGCTATACACTCTATCATGTTGGCTCAAGAGTGTCGGCGACCGAGGAGTGAGGCATGTTTCGCCACTTCAAGTACAAACATTCCTCATTCCTCGTGTTTGGCTTGACACCCCAAACCAAACAAAAATGCAATGTATGCAAGTATGCCAAATACAATGCAACATGAAAATGCAATGTTATGCAACCTATGCAATGCAACATGAGCATGTTAACTCAATGAAATCTAATGCTGCCTAAGCATGCAAGTTAATGCCAATGTAGCATGAACATGCCAAGTATACAACAAGGTTATGTAATGCAACTAGCTAAGCATCATGCAATATACTAAACATGCAAACATGATATAATGCAAGTATGCAAATAATGTAATGCAACATGAGTGTGCCTACTCACTGCAACTTGTACAAGCATGTAACAAAGTGTGAACTAGCAAGCATATAACAAGATGCATCATGTCAAACATGCAACTATATACAAGGGTGGGCTTAAACCGGAATGGAAGACCTCAACCATGCCCCAAAACAGTGGCCAAAAGTGATGGATGAAGGTATCAAAATGCAAAGCAAACATGGATGCTAACTAGCCTGTCACTTAAGCATGGAAAGGGGAAATTTTAAACACATTTAAAAGAGACTAATGTAGACAAATGACACGCATGCTAAGCTCTAAAAATGTGTAAAGGATGATGCCAAATCAACCAAGCCATGTTAGTAAGGCATGCAATGAAGGCCAAAGCTTGAGGCTAACGAAAGGGGGTCAAGCTAAAGTCATACCAACCAGGCCTGAAAGAACCAAAATGACTTGAATCAGTCCTAGGGCAGACCAAAATAAGGCTAGGACATGCATGGAATATGGTGAAAACATGCTAAGAAATAGGCACCAAAACAAGGGCATTCAAGACTACAAAGAGAGTATTCCACCACAACTACCTCAACCAAACATGGCATGGGTTAGGCAATGAAAAACAGAGCTATAACATGCCAAAATGAGTCCCAAAACCCACTGATATGGCAGCCCAAAGGCCTTAAACAAAGAGGCATGCACAATGACCCCTTTTCAAAGCATAAAACAACAACTCTTCAAAGCATTGAAAGGATGGTAAATGCAAGCATACAAGCATGGAACATGGACTGAAATAGCATGATAAGTGATTCCAAATCACTGAAATAGCCCAAATAAAGCATGCTTATGACTCACACACCCAAAGCTAACAAGCTAAAATGCAAAGTGGCTATACAAAGCATGGAAAACATGACCCAAAAGACCAAAAATAGAACTTAAGCATGTCACAACATAGCTAAAAGCTTCATGAAGTCAAGCTAAAACATGCATGCATGATGGTCTAAATGCATGATACACATTATGACAATAGAGGGGATTACAAAGCAAGTGCATGATGCATGCAATAGGCTATCGAACCAACATGAAACAGAGATATAACATGCTAAACTAAGGCCAAATACCCTCTGAAATGAAGCCAAATAATGCTAAGCAAGCATGTTACCTTTATAAGCCTTAAACACAAGCAAATGAGACACAAAGGGAGATGGGTGTCCCTCCCTTATACATGACCTCAAAACTACTTCTCCACCACTGAAAATCCTCTGAATTTTAGTGGTGAGAAGGCCAAAACAAAAGGGTTACAAAGCCCAAAGAAGAAGGCACAAAAAGAGGCCAAACAAGGCCTAAGAAGGGGGGGGGGGACAACCCCCAACACAAAAGTGACCTTAATGAAACATTTTAAGCATGAAAATACAGAACTTTTATCAGTTATACACTAAGCTTAAAATAATATGCAAATGGGTCTAAAGCCTTAAGCAAAAATGGGGAATAAAAGGGTAAGTTCTTACCCTTGAAGAACACTTCAAGAACAACAAGACCAGCACCTCCCTTTGATCAAAACCCAACTCAAAACTCTGAAATCAAACCCTTAGAACCTCAGCAACCAAAGTATAGTGTAACATTAGGTGTCTTAGTGCAAAACTAAGAACAAAAAAACCCTTTAGAACACTCTAACACACACAACTATATAGAGAGATATATAGATATATATATATATATATATATATCATGTATATCAGAGTTGTTCAACCTCTGGAAAGGGAGGGGAGGTCCTCCTCTTATAGAGAAACCAATTTGCCAAGCTTCCAAGAGAAGCTAAACAAGGATGAAATCCCTCCATACACGTGTATGGAGGGTAGAGTCTGTGCTCACCGGCTGGCACAGCTGGCATGCACAATGCCTGAAAAAGGCAAAGAAAAGGGGTTGGCCAGAAAAGGGGTCGATCGACCAAAAGAAAGGCCAATCGACCACAAAAAGGTGCCGGTCGGCCAAACATTTGGCCGATATCAGTAACACATGGTCGGTGGCATCATGCCATAGCCGATGGGTTTCAGGGATGGCTAACAAGCCACTTCCCACACTCAGAAGCACAAAACACAAGCCCTTGGTGCAGAACCAAAGACAAAACAGTCAAGTTGAAAGATCTTGAGGCAAGGCGCGTAGCCGAGACCTCCGAGAACTCAAAACGAACACGAACATAGATGATCGCCGAGTGTTCAAATGGTGACGTCCAAGTCTTGAGGACGGTCAAAAATGGGGTGTCTACACAAGGATCTGGAGTGCCATAGACAAAGGCATGTAGAGGGCATGAAAGACCCTGCGCCCTCGGGGCAGATACTTCGAAGTCTGCTGATTTTTGCCGGACGCACTAGCAAAGGGATCGGCAGGTGTTGCCTTGGCTTTCTGAGCTTTTCTAGGTGCAGGGTTAGGGTTGGAGGGAAAGGTCCTGGTACGATGGTCCCTATCCTAATTTTCTGCCTGACTTGAACTGCTCTCGGTCTGAGTGGGGAAGACGTCATCCACAGTCTTAGCCACGACCGCAAGTACTTGTTGCTTATTCATCCTGCCGACTTTCAGAGCCCTGACTGCCCACAGCAGTTGTTCAACGGGATCAACATCTGCTCCCACTTTGTTCTTACCTCTAGCCTCAGCTTGATTGAGGGCTTGGGTTGCTACGTCAGAGCGGAACCCAGTTGTTGTTGACATGTCATGGCCATAGCTTGAGACAGCCTCAGGTTGGCTGAGCTCGATCACAATTCACCCCAGTAGCGGGGGCTCTTGCAGTATGAAATTCCCGGCATACGATGCAGTTGGTGGTGAAGCCAACATTCCATAAGCAAGGTCAGCCACAGACCTCTGGAGGTCGCCAATCATTCCTATCAACTCAAATGTGGTGTGCTCACGAGCTTGAAACAACTGGGGTTCCCAGATAGGGCACGCGACAGGCGACCTGGGCGGGCGTGGTACCTCAACATCAGTCTCACCCTGTGAGATGATCCCTTGGTTTAACGCGGCTGTCATAACCACAATTTCCTCTGAATTTTATGCCATCATAAATCCACTGAACTGAACGGCGGTGATGACCAGTGACTGACGGATCAGATATCTGCCTTGCTTCGGCGAAGGAGATTACTGGCTATTCTGAACTGAATCTCTGAAACTCCCCCCTGAAAGAGAAAACAGGCAGCATCTCAGCCCAATTTCACCAGAACAGACATAAGCATAGCTGAACTGTACACTACCACTGATCACTGTTCCCCAAACTACTATCCCAAAACTGAATCTGATACCCACGGATATAACTGATTCTGAAAACACTGATACTAACGCCTAGACTAGAAAGCTGATATGTGTATTCCCTGTAGAGGTCAACTCAAAAAGCACATAAAAAACAAGTAAGAGCCAAAACACCCCTATGTTGGGGGTAGGGTTTCCCTGTCCTATTTTGTCAGGAACTGGGGTTTCACTATGCACGCAGTGGTTTCAAACAACCTATAATCGGGTAAGCAACCTGTCTTAGCTTGGAATGGTCACTACGGATTCCACATATGCACCAGGTCGAATGGTCAAAATGGGTGCCTCGGTAAAAATCGGGGTTCGTGTTCCCATCGTGGCAGAGCCCGTAGCCGGACAGCCTTATGGCATGCAGCCTCTAGCAAACCGTTCAGGAATAGCAGATGACAAACACGGTATCCTAGGCGCACTGATACACATGCAATGCAAAGAAACACATGAGTGTAGTCAAAACAAGATATCATGAGTTCGAGTCAAGCTCTCTAACTCCCCAGCGGAGTCGCCAGAAACTGTGGACGCGCCCTTGGGCCTTATGCTTTCCACAGTTCGGACTCATTTGTCACGGTTATTAATCTGATCTCGCAATGTGCAATGCAAAACTGATAAATCACCAAAGAGTCTAAATCCGGCAAAATCGTTTTGAAAAATAGATTTTTAAGAAAGAAGTGCCAAACATGGACTGTTTTACCAGATACAGAGTCGCCACCTAAATATTTTATTTTGGGGAAATTTAGGAAACCCTGACTCATTGCCTAAGGCCACGTGTCCGTCATCACCAAAGTTGTCTCGGCTCGGGAACTTGGGTATGATTGGGGAAGGTCATCTATGAGCACCCCTGCTCGCCCAATCCGAAGATCGGCCTGTACTAAGCATGATATCGAGTGTTGAAAACATACGTGTTCTTATTTCGGTTATTAGCTAGAATTACTATGTGATGCGCATAACACATAAGTATAAACTAGACCGCCTAATTTGGAACAAAGCATCGCATATCTGTTTGTTTGGAAATGGTTTGAAGTTTGCTACTTGCAAGTAGGTGTAGACGCGCCCGTGGGCCTTATGCTACAGTTCGGACTCAATTTGTGTCACGGTTCTTAATCTGAACCAAAGAGTCCAAATCTGGCAAATCGTTTTGAGAAAACAGATTTTTAGAAAAAGAAGTACCAAACATGGACTGCTTTGCCAGATACAGAGTCGCCACCTAAATATTTTATTTTGGGGAATTTAGGAAACCCTGACTCGGTGCCAAAGGCCACGTGTCCGTCATCACCAAAGTTGCCTCGGCTCGGGAACTTGGGTATGATTGGGGAAGGTCAGCTATGAGCACCCCCTCTCGCCCGATCCGAAGATCGGCCTCTACTAACCATGATATCCAATTTTGAAAACGTTATGCGTTCTTATTCCGATTATTAGCCTAGAATTACTATGTTATGCGCACAGCAAACAAGTATAGACCAAATCGCCTAAATTGGAACAAAACATTTCATGTTTGTTTTGAAAATGGTTTGCTACTCGCAAGTAGGCTAAAATGCAGGTTTTGCCACCCTCGAGTGGGCTTTTAGAAAAGATGGCTTTGCCATTATCTAGTGGGCTTAAAATTCACAGTTTTAATGCGTTATCCCAATTTAGGTAATTCAACCTTCATCCACAGGCATTCAAGCAGTTTATAACACATAAGCATCTAGCTGCATGGTAATCATGCTGTTATGGCAACACTCACACGC
This sequence comes from Camellia sinensis, assembly GCF_004153795.1. Taxonomy (NCBI): domain Eukaryota; kingdom Viridiplantae; phylum Streptophyta; class Magnoliopsida; order Ericales; family Theaceae; genus Camellia; species Camellia sinensis. The sequence goes on from NW_021025705.1 coordinate 139,768, forward strand.
ATGCGGTATGCTAAAGCATAAATGCTTACCGAGTACTCCGGGCCAAAACAAAAACTAGTTAATAATCATATGCATGATCCTAGTTCATGTTAAGATGGCTAATGGAACACATGCAAGATGCAACTAAGATAGGCTCGGCTAATCTAAACATGGCATATGAAATGCTGCAACTAACAAATACTCAATTTGGAATTGAAAATACAATGCAGTTAGTATGATGCGCCGAGCCCGGTGCATGCAAAACAGATGAATGAATGCAAACATGCTATCATACTGCATGCTAATTGAAACATGCCCTAATCTACCATCATATGCAGGTAAATAAAAGGGAAGAAAGACGTGGGGTTGGAAGACATACACACACTCACCCACACTTATTACAACAATTGCCCTCACTCGGAGGGACCGAATAAATATTACAGTCCGAATAATAAACACATTAATTATTATATAATTTCTAATTAACTAACAGAATGAATGCAAAAAAGAAAGGTGGCCACAGCCCCCGCCTCGGGATGCGCGAATGATGCATGCTCGAACCCGTCTCGCCCGAAAAGTCCGTACCATACCACTGTTGCCTCTGTTTACACTGCCCTGCTTCTCTGAAAATTGCCAAAGTTCTGGGATAGGTCCCCTGAACACTGTGGAACACCATCGGCTGAAGGAAATTTCCACCGGCCATTGAAAATATCCTTCGGCTGCTGATGAAGATACCGGCTCGGGAAGGATTGCCGATCGGCACTGAACACTGCCGGTCGGCAGAAAGTTCCTGCAGAATCTGTTTTTTTTTTTACAGCAACAAGAACAGGCAGTGTATGGCATTGAATTTCAAGCAAGTGTATGCATGGCCGCTTTCCCAATCATGTAATGGACTCAAGGGAGCATGGCCCTCGACCCTCGGGCCACCAATCACGCATTTCGATGCATGATGGCCAAAGAGTCAAGTATGCATTTCAATGTCAAATGCAATGCACACAAAACATACAAAAGACCCAATCTCAATCATGGTTGGTCAAGAGGCGAGGCAATGCACAACAATGCACATGCGACCTAAGCGTGCAAGCAAACATACAAACATGCAATATAACTACATGGCACACACAATGCTAACAATATAACATGCACAACGCATTGAAACATGGCATACACAATGCAAAATGGACTTACACCAATGTGAGTGGACCTCAGCCACACCCACATCAGTGGCCAATAGATGAAATGAGACTCTCGAAGTACGTGCACGCATGTACGCAAACCGAGGACCGACCCTAAGGCACCGAATGCCACTTTAACAAAACATGGCAAGATGATATGCTAGCATACAAATTTCAGCCCTAAAATATGACCCGAAACAGCCCCGATTCATGACAATATAGCACCCGATGCATGAAATGGTCCCGAAAATGCAAGATTAAGCACATGGAATGACTTGTAGCTACATCAAGCATGCATTATTTGATCATGGCATGTGAAGACAGATTCAAGGCAGCCCCAAAAAAAGCATTTTTACAGTTCAAATCATGGCCAAATAGCAAACAGAACTAGGGCAAAACTAGCATGCAAAAAATGGCCCTAAATGCGAGATAAAGAAGCAACTCACAGCTTCTGTCCCCAAACAGATTAGGGCCTTTCAACAAAGTTGAAGAGGGGCCCAAAACATGATCTTTTACAGTTTATGGAAAACCACAAAAACCAGCACAGGTATGGCTAAACTCTCATGCAAGAAATGGGCCAAAAGGTGGACAAAGAAGCAAGTGATGGTTGCTGGCCTTAGACACAAAGGGGCCCTTCAACAACATTGAAGAGGGACCAAAAATAATGCATTTTACAGTTGATGGCCGGACCCAAAACAGTATGCATACAAGCCAAAAATATCATGCAAAATATGGCCAAAAGGAGAGATATAACACAAAGTATATAAAGGATGTCTCAAACAGTGAAATACCCTCAATGAAACATGAAGATGAGACCAAAATGAGACTGTTTTCAGTTCTGAAAATCGCCCAAAAATAGAAGCACAATAGGCTAATAAATCATGCAAAAATGGGGACCAAAGAGGGGTATAATGACAAGTGGCACATGGAGGTCCCAAACAGTGATGAGCCCTTCTTCAATGTTGAAGAAGGGCTCAAAATAAGCCTATCTACAGTTTACATCATGCTCCAAAACAAATCATACATAGACCAAAAATACTATGCAAGATTATGGCATACAAGAGGGATAATGAAGCAAGTGCATCAAGCGGACCTCAAATAGTGAGAGGCCCTTAAACAAAAGTGAAAAGGAGCTCAAAAAAAATGCCACTTTCAGTTAGGGCTGGAGCTCAAAACAGCAAGCATGTATGGCTAAGAAATGTTGCAAAATTAAGCTCAAAAGGAGGGAATTGATGCTTACCCTTGAAGACCAACCCTTGGATGCTTCTTGGCTTGAGAAGTGATGCCTCCTAGCTGCTGGAAAGCTCCCCAAGCTGCTGGAAATGGAGTAGTGGTGGTGATGCTATAGGGTGTAGTGCAAATGGAGCAAGGATTCTTGGGTTTGGAGGCTTGGATGAGATAGATATATGGAGGATTGTATGTATTGCTCCAGCTGGTTTTCTAACCTGGTATAAGGAAGAGGAGAGCTTCCTTTATAGAGCCAAGAGACTAAAGCTTCTCTTAGAAGCTTCAAACCAAGAGCAAAGATCCTCCATACACGTGTATAGAGGATCTAGTCTGTGCCCTCCAGCTGGCACAGCTGGTATCCACTCAATCTGTAGAATACTCCGGAAGGTCGTCGGCCAAAAAAATGGTCGGTCGGCTAAAATAAATGGCCGGTCGGCACAATAAATTGCCGGTCGGATAAATAGAGTGCCGATGGGTGGCTGATGAGGTTAAAAAGTGCCGGTGGATGTCCAGATTGAAGCACCAGAAGTTAGCTTTCCAATGGCGCAAACCTTGCATTAAAATTCCTCCTGTGGCAAAAGTTATGCCCATTTTGGTGAAGCCGCGCAGATTCGATCCAACCGGGATGATGCCCAACTTCAGCTGATCATATCTCCCCCACCCGGACATGGCTTTAAGAGATTCTTGAGTGCAAAATGAAGCCCCGGAAGTAAGCTTTCCGACGGTCATGGCCCCATAGCCAAACTCCAAGTGTACAAACAGATAAGCCCGATTCAGCGAGGGCTGCTCGACTCGCTTCTACCCGGATTCATGCCGAACTTCTCCCAAACTAGTTTTCTCTTCTCCTTTCCTCTCTTCTTCAACTCCAAACCCCTAATTAAGGTGTTTTGAAAGATTTTTTAAAGATTTCATCTCTCTTTCATTAATTTCCACTTTGTCCTTGCTCGGTTTATCGAAAAGCGCATCATTTGACAAAATGTGAGCCTCAAAACATTGTAGAAACTTTATTTCAAAAATGTTTTGAAAGAGAGGGTTTTAAAGTCTAAAAACCATCCAAAATGACTTTGGTCCAAAATGGGGTGTGAAGTTGAGATTTGGCTCTCTCCTTGCCGAAGAAACTGAATCTTTGCCCTGCACACCTTTTATCACCAAGTAAACCATCAGTAACGCCCAAGTCTTATGGGCTGTCAAAAATAAGGTGTCTACAGTTGGCTAAAATACAGATTTCGATGAATTATCCCAATTCAAGCAACCCAACCTTCACCCACAGGCATTGAGGCAGTTATATCACATAAGCAATTAGCCTCATGGCAAGCATACTGTCATGTTAACACTCACATACATGCGAGATGCTGAAGTATAAACACTCACAGTGTACTCCGAGCCAAAACAAGGAACAAGGAACATGTTAGTAATCAAATGTATGATCCAAGTCCATGTTAATATGGCTAATGCATCGCAGGCAAAATGCAACTAGAATAGGCTCGGCTAATCTAAGAATGACAGGTGAGATGCAACAACAAGATACACGTATTCAAGTTGGAATTGAAATACTATGCAATTAGCATGATGCGCCGAGCCCGGTGCATGCAATACAGGTGAATAATGCAAACATGCATAGCATAAGGATGCTAATCGAAACGTGCCCTAGAACTAACCATTGTAAGCAGTTAAGTAAAAAGGAGAATGAAGTGGAGGTTGGAAGACATGCATCACACATAGGCACGCTTATTACAAAGTTTGCCCTCTCGCGGAGGGACCAAAAGAATAATACAAATTAAGTAACAAGCTAATTAAATATTACACAAAACTTAATTAATTAAGCAAATTAACTAAGCTATTAAAGTAGTAAAGCAGCCTCGGGGAGAGGGATGAATGCGTGCATGCTCGGCTCCGCTCGGAAATCCATCACCATACTCATGTTGTCTCTGTTTATACTGCTCTGCACCCCTGAGGACTGCACAAGTCTTAAGGATGCTCTTGAACTACTCCCTGTGGGTTGTGGGAGGTCACCGACCAAAAGGAAACACCAACGGCCATGGGAAATGGGTCATCGACCATTGGTAAGGCTCTCGACCAACAATAATTAGCCGATCGACACTGAGGATGGTCGACCGACCATATATTCTTGCAGAATCCTATTTTGCTGCAGCAGAGGAAAGACAGAGTATGGGAATGCATTTTCAAGCCAAATGTATGCACGACCACGCTCCTTATCATGTTTGAACCTCAAGGGAGTGTAGTCCTCGACCCTCGGGCCATCAATCACGCATTTCAATGCATGATAGCCCAAGATGCCAAGTGTGCAATTTGATATCAAATGAAATGCACGCAAACACACAATGATCCTAACCTTTATCATGGTTGATCAAGAGGCAAGAGATACATGGACAATGCAATGCAAACTAAGCATGCAAGCAAACTAATCCAACATGAGCATGCAAGCAACAATGCTAAACAAGGCAACTAGCATATAACAATATGCAAAGACAAGCATGCAAACAAGCATGTAACTTAACAAGTATGCAAGATGGATGAACATGCAACAACATGTCAATAGGCTAACATTTAATAACATGCAAAGGCAAGTATACTTAGACCAATGTAATACATGCATGATGAACTTAACAAAGCAACACAAGCATGCAATAGGCAATAGGCATACGACCTAAACATGTGAACATGTATAGCATGCAACAACATGCAAAATGAAACAAGCATGCAACAACATGGTGAGATGGATTTACACTAACATGGGTAGCTCTCAAGCATGCCAACAATCAGTAGCCAATATGCTAAGGGACAAGGGACAAGACCACATACAAACATGCATGGTAATTGGACCCAACACTTAAGCACAAAAGGACAACTTTTAAGAACACTTAAAAGGAGTGAAACATGGACAAATGACCAACATGATAAACTCTGAAATCATGTTAAGGATGATGCCAAATCAACCAAGTAAGACAAGCAAAGCATGCAAGAAGGTCTAAGGCCTAAGGCTAACCAAAGGGCTCAAGCCACGGCCATACAAGGCAAGTCCCGAAGGGTGAAAGGGACTCAAAACAGTCCCAATGCAGGTCAAGATAAGGCCAAAAACACATTTAGATGGCATGCAAATGGCCTAAGCATGGAAGCATACTCAATGGCACATTCATGAGGCATAAAACCCAAAGTATCCAAGGCATGGAATAGGTGATAAATGCAAGTATTCAAGCATGGAATATGGACTGAAATAACATTCTAAGTGATGCCAAACCACTGAAATGATCCAAATTAAGCATGCTAGAGGATTCAATATTCAAAGCCTACAAGCTAGAGTGCATGGTAGCTATATAAAGCAAGTCATGGATGACCAAAACAACTAAAATCAGACCTCAAGCATACCAAGACAAGGCTAGAAGCTTCAGAAAGGCGAGCCAAAATCATGTTAGAAACACATGTTACAACATGATGCATGTTAAGGCCAAAACATGGGATTACAAGACAAGTGTATGGAGCATACATGGCATGTCTAAACCAACTTGAAACAAAGATATATCATGGCAAAAAAACCACAAATACTAGCTAAGACATGGTCAACATGAACTTAACAAAGGTGCTCACACATGAGGCAAAAATGACAAATATTGAAGACAACGAAGAGAGGGGATGGCTCTCTCCTTCTTAGGACCTCAAAACACCATCCCCACCGGGATTTCAGTGGTGAGAAGGCCAATACAAGGTTGTCCCGAGGCTCACAAAAAAAGGCACAAAAATAAGGCCAAACAAGGCCTAAGAGGGAGTAAACAACCCCAAACAACAAAGTGATCTCAAACAACTTTTTTAAGCACTTAAAAAAAGAACTTTTATCAGTTATATTTTAAGCTTAAAAATAGATGCAAGATAGGTTAAAAGCTTGCGTAAAAATGAGGAATAAAGAAGGTAGATTCTTACCCTTGAAGAACCTATTCAAGAACCAAGCTCCAGCAGGTTTCTCTGATCAAAATCAGCTCAAGAACCCTAACAACAACCTTCTAAGGCCTTAACAACCCAAGGATAGTGTAATGCTAGGTGTTCTAGTGTAAAAGTAAGACAAAACTCACTTTTGATGCACAAAATGGGATCAAATAAGGGAATATAGATACAAAGTTGTATCTCACTCTCTAACCCTAATTCTCTAAACGTTGGAGGAGGGAGGAGAAGCCCTCCTCTTATAGAAGTTCAAATGCAAAGCTTTCTAAGCAAGCTAAGCAAGAAGCAAATCCCTCCATACACGTGTATGGAGGGGGTGCAAAGTGGATGCCAGCTGTGATAGCTGGCATAAAATATCTGCCAAAAGCAGATGGAAAGGGGTCGACTAGAAAAAATGGCCGATTGACCAAAAATACTATCGGCTGACCAAAAACATTGCCGACCGACCAACATCTTTGGCCGGTAGCAAGAAAACAGGGCCGGTGGCCTCAAGCCATGGCCGGTGACGTGTGGGGATGGCCAACAAGCCACCCTCTTCCCTTAGAAGCAAAAACACAAGTGTTTGGTCCATGACCAAGCACAAAACAAATAAGTTGAGAGATCTTGAGGCAAGGCGCGTAGCCGAGACCTTCGAGAACTCAAAATGAACACGAGCATAGATGATCACCGAGTGTTCAAACGGTGACGTCCAAGTCTTGAGGACGGTCAAAAATGGGGTGTCTACAACTTGATTTTCTATATATAGAGGAGGCTCTCCCCCATTTCGAGGGGTTAGAAACTTTGGATCAAAATTTTCTCTCTCTCTCTCTCTAGAATTCTCCATCTCTTCTCCTGTTTTATGCTTGATAGTTGTTTTTCTCTACACCTTTGCACACTAGCCCTTAACCAAATTGGACCACCTTGCAGCTGAGGTCCCTTGGAGCCTATTTTGGGCTATTGGAAGGAGGTTTGAGCCTAAAAGAGTGCATTTTTTGTGTTGAGCTTCAAGAGGTATATTACTTACCTTGTAGGCTTAGTTTTAATCACTTGCTTGGCCATCTTTTTTATATTGTTTTGGGCCTAGTTTCCAACTTCAAAAAGCTCTGATTTTTGGCCCTTAACATGTTGGTTTAAAGCCATTTTGTGCTAAGGGGTTGTCTACCATTCTCGTTACTTATTTGTGTGAGCCTTTACACAATCTTTTAGCATATTAAAATCAAACTTTTTGGGCCTTTAAACCACTGAAATTTAGAGTTATTTCAGTGGTAAAAAGCATGTTTTGAAGTCCAAAAATGAAGGGGTTAGCCTCCCCTCCTTGTGTCTCACTTCCATGCCTAGTCAGCATCACATGGTGGCATGTTTTTGTGGCTTAACTTAGCTTATTTCCAGCATGTGTTTGCCTCTGATTTGGCATGATTTAACTTTGTTTTGGGTTGCTTTGGTCATGTGGGCCTTGTTTTGCATAGTTATAGTGGCAAATGGCTTCATTAGCTTGGCATTTTAGGCCTCTAAACATGTTTTGCTTGAAATGATTGCATGCTGTAGTGTCTTTTAACATGTAATTTCAGTGTATACAGCTCTGTCACATGCTCATTTATTTTACTCTTTCATTGCTTTTAAGAGTTGTGTCTTGAGTCTTGTTTGCAAGCTAACATGTGAGAATGTTTTTCTAACATTTTGAACCTCAATCTCAGCATGTTTTAGCCATTGTTTTGACTGGTTTTAACTCTATTTTGAGTTAGTTTGGCCCTTTGAGGCTTGTATTGTGTGGTTGTAGTGCAATCTCTTTCACTA
>NW_021025705.1:148399-174258 GCF_004153795.1 Camellia sinensis
TCAACTCTGATTTTGGTTGATGGAGTCACCTCTTGCTTGGTTTTGGTACTTGTAGTGTAATCTCACTCATTAGCCTTGTATGCTTAGTGTTTTGGCATACTATTCTAGCTTGTATTGGCTACACTTTATCATGATTCTAGCATTGTTTTGACCTGCCTTGGGACTGTTTTGAGTCACCTTGGCCCTTTGGGGCTTGCTTGATATGGCCATGGTGTAAGTCCCTTGGCTAGCTTTAAGCTTTGAGACTGCTAGCATGCTTTATTTGTCATATGTGCATGATTTAGCCGCATTTGGAATGTAATTTCAGAGTTTACTTCATTGCTACACTCTCACATTTGTCACTTATTCATCATGTTTGAGAGTTGTGCTCTTATGCCTAATTGATGAGCCATCACATGAGCATGTGTTCTTGGCCCTTTTTGGTACCTAAGTTTTGGTGTGTTGGCCACTGTTTTGGACCCTCTTTGGTCTGTCCATATGCGGTTTAAGTCCAATGAGTGTTGCATTACATAGCCCCTGTGTCTTGTCCTTTACTTGCCATATTTATATTGTTTGCATGTTTATGCATTGCATTATGTTTGCATGTTGTCACATTTGCATGTTGTTAGCATGTTGTTACATGTTGCATGTTGCATTATGTTTGCGTGTTTGTTGCATTGCATTGTGTTTGGATTGAACGTTAATCCAAACACAAGAAACATGGGACGTTTCATACTTGAAGTGATGAAACATGTCACGTTTCTTGGTCGCTAACACCCTTGATCAAGTATGATAGGGTGGAGGCTCTTTGTGTGTTGTTTGTGCATTCATAAACATGGTGTAAGCTTGGTTCTTGGCCACCATGCATTGAAAATGCTTGGTTGGTGGCTTGAGAGCCAAGTGCTACACTCCTTTGAGCTTGAGACATGATAAGGAGTGCAACAGTACACACATTTCCTTGCAAATACATTGCCTTGCCTCTGTTTGCTCTCAGTGTTGGCTGGTCGGCTACACTGATGGCCGGTCGGCCACATCAATGGCCGATCGACCATGAATGGTGGCCGGCAGCCATTTTTCTATTTTTTCAGATATTTTGTGTGCCAACTGTGCCAGCTGTTGCACACTGAGTGTATCCTCCATACACATGTATGGATGGATTCAAGCAAGCTTTTGCTTGCTTTTTCTATATAAGGGGAGCCCTCTCCCCCATTTTTGGGTTTACAAAATTTCTGAGCTGAAATTTCTCTCTCTAGAATTCTCTCTCTCTCTCTTTCTATATTGTGCTTGAAAGTGATTTTTTTTCACATATTTGCATACAATCCCTTAACCAAACTAGACTACCTTGTGGCTGAGGTTCTTGGAGGTCTTATTTGGGTTCTTTAAAGCTGGTTTTGGCTCAGAAAGTTGTTTTGCTGCTGTGCTTCAAGCGTAAGACTTTGTCCCCTTTAAGCTTCATTTTAGTTAAGTCTTTGGTCATCTTTTTTACACTATTTTGAGGCTGGTTGTAGCCTTCAAAAAACTATGATTTTAAGGTTCTAAAAGGTTGGTTTGAACCTTGTGTGGTTAGGGGGTGCTTCCCTCCATTTGCTCTTTGGCTTGTAAGCCTTTTGAGTCTTCTTTTAAGAGCTTTTGAGTCCATCTTTTTTGCCCTTAAAACCACTGAATTCCAAAGGAATTTTAGTAGTAGAAAGTTTGTTTTGAGGTCCAAAATAGAAGGGGGTGGCCTCCCCTCCTTGTTTCTCTATGCCATGCCTTGTTAGCACTACAAAGTAGCATATTTTTGTGGCTTGTGTTAGCTTATTTCAAGTATGTTTTTATGATTGTTTAGACCTGCCCTAACTCTTTTTTTGGCTGGTTTGATCACTTGGCGCTTGCATCTTGCACTTGTAGTGTAATTTTGCTTACTAGCCTAACATGTTTGATGATTTAGCCTATCATTCTAGCATGTGTTAGCTTAACAACAATAGATTTTTGCTATTGATCTAGTATGATTAAGCTCTATTTTGAGTGGCCTTGGACATATGTTCTTTGCTTTGTATAGCTATAGTGTTGTTGGCCTTCACTAACTTTGTGATTCAAGACATCTAGCATGCTTTGCTTGGATTGTTTGTGTGCCATAGCTTCATTTAGCATTTAATTTCAGAGTATATATCATTGTCACACTCTCACATATTCCACTCTTTCATTGCTTTTGGGAGTTGTGCTCTATGCCTTGTTGGTGAGCCAATACAGGAACATGATTTTCTTGCTTTTTATGCTACCATCTCAGCATATTTTGGCCACTGTTTTGGCATGATATAGCTCTGTTTTGAGCTGGTTTGGTTGTTTGAACATTATATTGCATGCCTCCAGTGTTGCATTCTTCACTAGTCTTGGTGTTCTTGGCTTTTAGCATGTTGTACATGAGTTGTTTGGATGTTATAGTCTTATTTGCCATGCCATTTCAGCACTAAAAGCATCTGCAACCTCCCCAATTTCTTCATTTTTCAATTTGTTTTGAGGGTTGTTTGGCCTTATGGTTGTGTGTTTAAGTATAAGGTAGGGTTTGTGCTCAAATGGCTCTAACCCTCTTTTAAGGGTTCCTCATAGTCAAAGGCATAATCCCTCTCATGTCCTAAACCACCCTTTTGGTTGACCTCTCTCATTAGAGGACTTTCACATCAGACTAACCGGTTAAGGAATGGCTTGGTAATTTAAAATGTGTAAACAAGAATTGAGCCAAGTAAAACATGACTAAGATAAGCATATTATTTGCATTGCATGCTGTAGACGCGCCCGCGTGAGGCCCTCGTGCTACAGTTCGGACTCAATTTGTGTCACGGTTCTTAATCTGAACCAAAGAGTCCAAATCCGGCAAATCGTTTTGAGAAAACAATTTTGAAAAGAAGTGCCCAAAAATGGATGTTTGCCAGAATACAGAGTCCTACAAAATCATTTTTAGGAGATTTAGAAATGACGTGCAAATGGCAGTGCCGTCATACCAAAGTTGCTCGGGTCGGGAGCTGGTAGTTGGGGAAGGTAACTATGAGCACCCTCGGATCGAAATCGGCCTCTGACTACATGATATCACGATTTTGAAATTATGTGTTCTATATCCGATTATTAGCCTCGAATACTATGTTTATGCACACAGCACAAAGTATAACTAGATTGCTAATTTGAGAATAAGATTCGATATCCGTTTGTTGGTGTGTCGGGGAAAATGTTTTGAAGTTTCTATCGAAGTGGCTAAAATAGGTTCAATGAGCTATTCCAACTCAGACAAATCTAACCTCTACCACAGGCATCAAGCAGTTATATCATCATAGCAGCTTAGCCTATGGTAATCATGCTATATGGAAACACTCACACGCATGCAAGTATCTAAAGCATAAATACTTACATTATACTCCGTCAAACAGCCGAAGGTGGAAAAAATCTTTTTCCCAGCAACATGCATGAGTCAAGTCCATTGTTTAAATGTCTAATGCAAGCATGCGAATGTCACTAGAGTAGGCTCGGCTTATCTATGAAGACATGTGAAATGCACAAGATAGCATGTATTAAGTAGATTTGAAATATAAGCAGTGAGCATTGATGCGGCCCGGTTGCCATGCAATACTGATTGAATGATGCGCATGATAGGCATAAGGGATGTTAAATATAAACATGACTATTACTACATCAAGCAGGTATAGTAAAAGGAGAAGAAGAAGTGGCGGTGGGAAGCTGCACACACTCAACCCCACTTATTCATAATCTGCCCCGTTCGGAGGACAATAAGAATAATAAATTCGAATAATGAATTTAAACTATTCCTAAGCCTATTAATTATTACACACTAACTATAAAAATATAATTAATATTAAGAAAGCAAAGAAAAGGGCTCGGGAAGCAGTGCTCAATGCACGGCGTGCTGGGTCTTGCTCGGAATCCCTGCCATGCACAAGCTGCCTCTGTTTTCCCTGCTCTTGCTTCTCTGAAGACTTGCCAAAGGTCTCAGGATGTGCTCACTGAGTTGGGGAATGCCACGGCTGGAGGGAATCCACCATCGGCTGTGATTTGGTGTCTATCGGGCAAAAATGAATCATCCCACAGCATGGTATTGCCGGTCGCACTCTGTGCAGTCGACTGGCAAAAAGTTCCTGCAGAACTGTTTGACAGCAGTAGAGGAACAGAGCCTTTGCATGGCAATGCCAATTCAAGCAATGTATGCACCAACCATATTCCTTATCATGTTTATGACTCGAAGGGACATGGTCCTTGGTTCTCGGACCATCAATCGCGCATTTTAATTTGTGATGGCCTAAGAGACCAATTTATGCATGTTGATTTCAAATGCAATGCAAACCAACAGACAAAGGCAGGCATGGATGCTAGATGGAGTGCAACCTAGGCATGTGAACTAGCATGCAACATGGGCATACAATGCATTTATACAAGTATGCAAGCAAATATGCAAGGTGAGCATGCAAACAAGCAAAGGATGGACTTAAGCACGGTTTAGGCAGCCCTTACTAGGCCTAAAATAGTGGCCAAGGTGCTCAAAAATGAAGGACTAATAGGCACACAAACGTTCATGCGAATGATCTCCAACACTTGAAGCATTAAAGAGCAATTCTCAAGCACACTCAAGAGGATGCAAACATGGACATATAGCATGCATTAAGCTCTAAAATCATGTTACAAGATGATGCCAAATCAATTTAAACAAGACAAGCAAAACATGCCACAATGGCCCAAGTGCTTAAGACAAACCAAGGAGGCTTAAACCAAGGTCAAGTCCACCAAACCTCACAAGGCTAAGGGGACTTAAAACAAGTCAAATGCAGACTTAAACAAAGCCAAGGGTGCACTTAGATGGCATCTAAGTGGTCTAAAAGTGCAAGCATACTCTGAGGCCTAAACAAGGGGCATAAGGTAACAACCTTTAAACACATTGAAGGAGGATTAAATGCAAGCATATAAGCATGTCACAAGGACTGAGATAACATGTTAAGAGGTTCCAAACCATTGAAATGATACAACAAGGCATGCTATACACTTATATACTTAAGGCCAACAAATCCAAAATGCAAAGGGGGCATGCAATGCAAGCTATGGTCGACCAAAACAGCCAAGGACAAACCTCAAACATGGCAAAATAAACATGAAAGCTTCACAAAGCTAGGCCTAAAGCATGCTAGAACAATGGTTTACAACCTAAGGCATGTTAAGGCAACAAAATGGCATTACAAGGCATGTATGCTAAGCAAGCATGGTGTACCAAAACCAACTTAAAACAATGCTATTTTATGGCAAAATAAGCATAAATAACAGCTAAGGCATGGTCAACAAGAGCCTAAGCTAGGTGCTCCCTCAAGAGGCAAAAATGGTCCGTTTTAAGGACAACAATGAGAGGGGGTGGCCCTCTCCTTCTTGGGACCTCAAGGCACCATCCTTACCACTAAAATCCCTCAAGATTGCAGTGGTGAGGAGGACCAAACACCAAAGTCCCGGAGCTCACACAAAATAGCACAAAACAAGGGCCAAACAAGGCTTAAGAGGGGTCAAACAACCCCAAAGCTTAAAACACTCTTAACAAACTATTTAGAGGCCTTAAAAACAGAACTTTTATGTATTATATGCAAAGCCAAAAAATAGTTGCAAGATAGGCAAAAGTAGTGTGCAAAAATGGGGTAAAAAGGGACTAGTTTCTTACCCTTGAAGTCCTCCTTCACAAATGATGATCTTGTTTCCTCCTTGAGCTCAAATCCAGTCAAGAACACCAAGAACAACCCTCTGGTCCCTCAACAACCAAGAGAAGGTGTAACACTATGTGTTTGTGTGCAATAGTATGGACAAACACACACTAGACACACACAAGAGGGAGATATAGAGATAGGAAATATGTATCAACCCTAACCCTAATCCAAAAACTCCCTCTGAAATTTTTTGTAACCTTAATGCCAAGAGAGGAAGCCTGTTCTTATAGGCAACTCCCTCTTGTAAGGCTTCCAAAACAACCCATCCAAGAGGGAAATCCCTTCATACACGTGTATGGAGGGGAATAGAGTGGGTGCCAGCTATCACAGCTGGCACCAAATATCTACCAAAAGTAGGTGAACAGTGATCGGCCATTCAAAATTGCCATTTTGGCAAAATAAATGGCCGACCGGCAACAACGAGTGCCGACCGGCAATATACATTGCCGATGGCATAAAATCACTGGTCGGTGGCCTCAAGCCATGGCCGGTGATGTGTGGGGATGCCTCACAAGGAAAAACACAAGTGTTTGGTGCAAAACCAGACACAACACGGTTGAGTCGAGAGATCCTGAGGCAAGGCGCGCAACCGAGACCTCCGGGAACTGAAGACGAACACAAACAAGGGTAATCACCAAGTGTTCCAATGGTGACGTCCAAGTCTTGAGGACGGTGAAAAATGGGGTGTCTACACATGTGTTTGGATCGAACGTTAATCTAAGCACAAGAAATGTGGGACGTTTCATACTCCAAGTGATGAAACGTGTCACATTTCTTGGTCGCCGTCCCCCTTGATCATGCATGATAGGGTGGAGGCTCTTCAAGTCTTATTTGTGCATTCATCAACATTGTACAAGCTTGGTTCTTGGCCACCATGCATTGAAAATGCTTGGTTGGTAGCTTGAGAGCCAAGTGCTACACTCCTTTGAGCTTGAGACATGATAAGGAGTGCAACAGTACACACATTTCCTTGCAAATACATTGCCTTGCCTCTGTTTGCTCTCTGTTGCAACAAAAGGAGGAAGTTCAGGAAAGCAGTGGCCGATCGGCCACCAAAGCCAGCCGACCGGCCAACAGAAGTGGCCGATGGCCACCAATCATGGCCGATCGGCCATCAGCGTGTTCTTAAGATCAAACAGAAGCATTCTCGAGGTTGGCACAATTTTTAGAGGTCCAAAGATGTGCAAACAGAGGCATCTAGAGGCAAGGTGGTGGATTTTCGGGAGGACGCAATCGAGCATGCATATCTCCCTCGCTTCCCGAGGCCTTTCATTTGAATTGCTTAGCTAATTAGTTCATTAGCTTAGTCATTTTGTTATTAATTAGTTAAGTGTTTAATTAATTAATT
This sequence comes from Camellia sinensis, assembly GCF_004153795.1. NCBI lineage: Eukaryota > Viridiplantae > Streptophyta > Magnoliopsida > Ericales > Theaceae > Camellia > Camellia sinensis. The sequence continues at coordinate 155,450 of NW_021025705.1, forward strand.
CGGTTTGTAATTAATTAGCTTCGTGTAGCTAGTTATTCAATTCGATTTTGTAATAATTAATTAGCTAGAATAGTTAATTAGTTGGTTTGTAATAATTAGCTTAGCTTAGATTTAGCTTAGTCGATTTATTCGTACCCTCCATCGAGAGGGCGCAATGTTGTAATAAGTGTGCGTGTGTGTGTACATGTCTTCCAACCCCGTTTGAGTCCTCTTTGGAGTTAGGGGTGGTCCACCCTCTTTCATTGCTTATTTGCTAAGCTTTGTGAAGCTTTGTGCCATCTTTTAAAGCCTTTGAAATAATCTTGTTTTGGCCTTTTAACCACTGAAATCTAGGGGATTTTCAGTGATGAAAAGTTGGTTTTGAGGTCCCAAATAGGAGGGGGTGGCCTCGCCTCTTTGTCTCTCTATGTCATGCCTTGTTAGCAATTATTGCATGCGTTGCATTAGGCATCTAGCATAGTTAGGAGCATGCATTGTTTCTAACTAATTTTCTGTTTTGGCTCGGAGTACACTATAAGTGTTACGCTTTAGCATACTTGCATAAGTGTGAGTGTTGCCATGATAGCATGCTTTCCATGAGGCTATTTGCTTAAGTGATTAACTGCATGAATGCTTGTGGATGAAGGCTTTGTTGCTTGAATTGGAATAATTCGATGATTGTGAGTTTTATGCCCACTTTGCGAAGTGGCAAATCATGTTTTAAGCCCACCTAGGGTGGCAAATCCGCGTTTTAGCCCACTTGAGGGTGGCACCTTCAAACCATTTTCAAAAACAAACGTGAGTGGAAATGTTCCAATTTTTGCGATTTTAGTCTATATTTGCTTGTGTGCGTCACATAGTAAAGTTAGCTAATAATCAGAACAAGAACACATGATATTTATTAAACAACATATCATGCTTAGTAGAGGCCGATCCTTTGATCGGGCAAGCAGGGGTGCTCATGTCATGAACTTCCCCTCTCCTACCCATGTTCCTGAGCCGAGGCAACTTTGGTGATGACTGACACGTGTCCTTTGGCATGAGTCAGGGTTTCTTAAATTTTCCAAAATAAAATATTTAGGTGGTGACTCTGTAATCTGTCAAAGTAGTCTAGTTTTGGCATTATTTGATTCAAAATTGATTTTCCAAAATGATTTGCCGGATTGGACTCTTTGGTGTTTATCAGTTTCACATTGCACTTTGTGAGATTAAATTCAGAACCGTGACAGGAGTCCGAACTATAGTAAGAACAATTCTCGCCTCTCCGAAAAGGGGGGCGCGCGAAGAAAATCGAGTCTACAGTATCTAACAACTCTGCTGGGGATTTAGAGAACTTGACTCGAACTCATGATATGTCGTTTTATCTACATTTATGTGTTTCTTTGCATTGCATTTGCATTAGTGCGCCTAGGACACAGTGTTTGCCATCTGCTATTCCGGCACGGTTTACCGGAGGCTCGCTTGAAAAAGCTTGCCATAAGGCTGACCGGTTGTGGGCTCTGCCACGATGGGAGCACAAACCTTGGATCGGGATCACCGCCGAGGCACCTTTTTTGACCAATCGACCTAGTTGCATATTGGAAGCCATAGAGACCATTCCAAACTAGGACAGGTTGCTCACCCGAATGTAGGTTGTTTGAAACCGTTTACTTTCATAGCAAACCCCTAGTTCCTGACGAAATTAGGACAAGGAAACCCTACCCCATCATAGGGCTGTTTTGGCTCTTACTTGCTTGATATATGCTTTTGGAGCGTGACTCTACAGGGAATTGTAGACACCCCATTTTTGACTGACCTTAAGACTCAGACTCAAACTCTACAAACCTTGTTTTCCTTGTTTGGAAGGTGGTACAAAGGTGGGAGACCAGTTTTTCTCCTTGGAGACCACTTTCCTCCCCGCTAGCCAGTTTTCTGGTCGGCCAACTGGTTTTCTTGGTCTTTGGGCCACCTTTTCTGGTCGGCCACCACACCATTAGCTTGCTTTCAGTGTGTAGACTTCTCCTACCCATAGCCAACCAGTTTATTTCTTGGGAGACCACTTGTGGTGGTCGGCTGCTTTTTGTCACCTTTCTGGAGATATTTTCTTCCAGCTGGCACAGCTGGAAGGCACCAGAACCATCCTCTATACACGTGTATGGAGGGATGGCCTTTGAACCTTAGCTTTCTCAAGAAGCTTTTCTTTTGTTCTCTATAAGAGAGAGGCTCCCCCTCCCTCTTCTAGGTTCAGAAAAATTTCCTTGAGAGTTATAGATACACCCTTGTATCTATCTTGCCCTTTACTTCATATTTGTGATTCAAAAGTATGGTTTTATCACACTTTAACACACAAACACACACTCAAACACCGTCCTTTTGTTGCTGAGGTGCTTAGGAGCTGGTTTTGGTGTTGTTGGATTGGTTTGAGCTTGGAAAACCTGCTGGAGTTGTGGTTTTGAAGGTGTTCACCAAGGGTGAGATTCTAACCTTTTAAACCCCCATTTTTGCTTAAGCTTTTGGACCTACTTGAATGTGGTTTTAGACTTAACTTTCTACTGGAAAAAGTTCTGTTTTTGCATGCTTAAAATGTTTGTTTAAGGTCACTTTTTCGTTGGGGGTGATCTACTATCTCTTAGGCCTTGTTAGGCCTTGTTTTGAGCCATCCCTTTTGGCTCATGTTCTAGTCTTTGCATGACCTTTCTACCACTGAAATCTAGAGGATTTTCAATGGTGGAAAGGTGGTTTTGGGGTCTCAAATAGGAGAGGGTCATCCCCTCTCCTTGTGTCTTGTATACTTGCCATATATGCCTCACGTTTGAGCATGTTTATTAAGCTTGTGTTGGCTTGTTCTAAGCATGTATTTGGGGTTATTTTGAGATGGCATGCCACTATTTTTGGTTGTCTTGATCATCCCTTGCATGCATAATACACTTGTAGTGTAAATTTCATAAACTAGACTTGTATGCTTCATGAAGTAGCATGTCATTCTAGCTTGATTTGAGTCTATCTCAGCATGTTTTTGGTGGTATTTTCCCATGTCATACCTCTATTTAGGTTTGGTTTGGTTGGCCCTTGCGTGCTCCATGCACTTGTAGTCTAATTCCATGAACTAGCCTAATGTGTATCATGTTTTAACATGTCATTTTAGCATGCTTTTGGCTTAACTTCAAGAAGCTTTTGTCCATGTTTTAGCATGCTCTAGCTCTGATTTGTATTGTTTTGGTCATGCATGTCATGATTTGTGTAGCTATAGTGCATTCTAGCTTATTAGCTTTATGTATCAAGTCCACTAGCATGCATTGCTTAGCCTATTTGAATGATTTGGCATCATTTGAAATGTTATTTCAGTCCATGATTCATGGTCATACACTTGCATTTTTCACCTATTCCATGCTTTAAAGGGTTGGTCCTTTATGCCTTAAATATGAACCATTGCGTATGCCTTCATGCCTAAGCTTGTGAGCTATCATTTCAATGTGTTTTTAGGGTTATTATGCCATGATATAACTTTGAGTTTTGTTGGCGAAGCCATCTCATGCTTGGTCTTAGTAGGTGTAGTGTAACCCTCCTTGTTGGCCTTGTATGCTTGTTGTTTTGACCCTTCATGCTAGCATGTTTTAGCTTTGGTCCATGCATGTTTTAGACTCATTTTGACATATTCTAGGACTGTTTTGGGTTACCTTTTCCATATGCTTCATGTTTTGCATAGTTGTAGTGCAATTGGCCTTGTTAGCCTTGTGTTTTGATGCCTCATGCATGTTATCTTTGAGCTATTTGGATGATTTGGCATAATTTAATACTTGATTTCAGAGCTTATAACATTGCCATGTTCCCACTTCATTCACTCTTTAAGTTCCTTTGAGTGTTATGCATTGTTGCCTCTCTTATGGCCAAGTGTGTATGCTTGCATGCCTCGGCCTTTGAGCCCTCATCTCAGTATGTTTTGGTCTTTGTTTAGACCTATTTAAGCTTTGTCCATGATTGGTTCATGCTTTTGTGCCATGTATTGCATGCCTCCTTTATAGTCCGCTTTACTAGCTTCATGCTTTAAGGACCTTTGCATGCTATACTTGTGTTGATTGAATGATTTGGCATCATTTCATATCTTATTTCAGAGCCTATAGTGTTGTTACACTTCCATGTTTATCACTCCTTGAGCACTCTTGAGGGTTGTGCTCTTAGGCCTACTTGATGGGCCATTGCATGTGCATGCTTGTGTATGCTTTTGGTGCCTTTGTTTTGGTGTTATGGCCACTGATTTTGGGCATGACTGAGGTCTATCCCTTTTTTGGTTTAAGTCCATTTAGCATGTTTATTTTGATGTTGTTTGCATGCTTGTGTTGCCTTGCATTGAGTATGCATGTCCCTAGCATTGATAAGTTGCCCTTGTTGCATTGCACTGTGCATGCATGCATTACATTGTGTTTAGAATCTTGTCTTGCCTTGCATTGACCATGCATGCCATTTGCATTGGTAGTTTGATCATGTTGCATTGCATGTTGTTACATGCTTGTCCCTTGCATTGTGTATGCCATGTAGTTTCATTGTGTTTTGTATGCCTTGCATTGCATGTTTACATGCTTAAGTTGCATTACATGTTCGCATGCTTAAGTTGCTTGCATTGTTGTTTAGAATAGGTGTTAGTCCAAACACGAGAAAAGAGGGGCGTTTCATACTTACAAGCATGATAGAGTTTTAGGCTTTATGTGTTTATGTGTGCATTCATTTTACATTGAATTGTGCAATTTGGCTTCTCGGCCATCATGCATCGAGATGCGTGATTCGTGGCCCGAGGGTCGAGAACCACACTCCCTTGAGCTTATGAAATGATAGGGAGGGTGGTTGTGCACACATACCTTGCAAATACATCGCCATGCCTTTTTTGCTCTCTGTTGTAGCAAATTGCAGTCTGGCAGCAACAACTGGTCGGCCGACCAGTAATACTAGCTGGCCGACCACTTTTTTTGGTTTTTCAGCACAGAAAGTGGTCGGCAGGTGGTCTCCAATGCCAACAACTGGTCAGCAGCCCTCCCACGGGTCTCCAAGGTGAGTTGGAAGCTTTCTGGAGCTTGCTGCAAGGTTCTAAGGACAATTGCAAACAAAGGCAAGTTGGGGCATCGCGACGGATTTCAAAACGAAGCGACCGGGCATGCATACACTTATCGCCTCGAGGCCCCTATTTTACTGCTTTCCTTAGCTAGCTTATGCTTTGGTTTGTAATTAAGTAGTTAATGCGTTTAGCTGCTTATTTGTTTTGTAATAGCTTAATTAGTTAACTAGGAGTAGTTAATTAGTTTGTGATGTAATAATTAGTTTAATTAGCTTAGATTAGCTAGTTAGCTTCTTATTTGGTCCCTTCGTCGAGAGGGCGTATTGTTGTAATAAGCGTGCATGTGTGTGATGCATGTCTTCCAACCCCCATTTTTTTCTCCCTTGTACTTAACCGCTTTCAATGGTTAGTTTTAGGGCATGTTTCATTTAGCATCCTTATGCTTCGCATGTGTGCATCCATTCATCTGTATTACATGCACCGAGCTCGGCGCATCATACTAACTGCATTGTATTTCAATTCCAATTTGAATACATGTGCCAAGTTGCATTCCACATGACATTCTAGAATAGCCGAGCATATTTTAGCTGCATTTTCGCATGTGTTGCATTAGCCATCTTAACATGAACTAGGATCATGTATGATTTCTAACTAGTTCTGTATTTTGGCTCGGAGTATACTGTGAGTGTTTACGCTTTAGCATATTGCATGTGTGTTAATGTTGCCATGATAGCATGCTTTCCATGAGGCTAACTGCTTAAGTGATTAACTGTCTGAATGCATGTGGGTGAAGGTTGGATCACTTGAATTGGAACAATTCATCAAAATCCTCGTTTTAGCCTACTTGCGAGTAGCAAACTTTAAACCGTTTTCACAAACGAACATGCAATGTTTTGTTCCAACTTAGGCAATCTAGTCTATACTTCTATGGCCCTGTTTGGTAGAGCTGTGGGAAAGTGCTTGTAGCTTATGCCTAAACAGCTTATAGCTTATAACTATGAACATAAGCTAATTTCTTACTTATAAATTAAGCATCTCCTGCCCCACTCAAAGAATAAGTTGATTTCTGACTTCCAAAAAGCTATAAGCTATAAGCTAAACCAAACACATCAAAATAGCTTAAATGAAGCTGAAAGCTGAAATAAGTTGCTTTTAAGTTCTGCCAAACAGGCACTATGTTGTGCACATCGCATAGTAATTCTAGGTTAATAACCGGAATAAGAACACATGTGTTTTCCAAAACAAAATATCATGTTAGTAAAGACCGATCTTTCGATCGGGCGAGCGATGGTGCTCATTGCATGACCTTCCCCTCTCGTACCCAAGTTCCCAAGCCGAAGCAACTTTGGTGATGACGGACACGTGGCCTTAGGCATGAGTCAGCGTTTCCTAAATTTCCCCCAAAAAATAAAATATTTAGGTGGCGACTCTGTATCTGGCAAAGCAGTCCATGTTTGCCCCTTCTTTATAAAAATCAGTTTTTAAAAATGATTTGCCGGATTTGGACTCTTTGGTGATTTATCGGTCTTGCATTGCACTTTGCGCGATTAGATTCAGAACTGTGATATTGAGTCCAAACAGTAATAGCTTAAGAACAAAACGGATTTCGCGCCGATTCGCGTGCGGAGCCGGGGAGTTCTCCGGGCACGTCTATAGGAATGTATATATCAGTTGCAAGTCTGGGTATCGGTTTGAGGATATCAGTTCTGAGGCAGAAAATTTGGGGGGCAGAAATCAGTGTTTGAGTACAGAATGTCTAGCCTATGAGTTCAATTGTGTGTTGTCTTTACCTGAGCCGAGGTGCTGTCCGCTTTTCTGATTTTTGTTTCTTTTGCTTTATTTTCTATTTTGCAAGGTAGTATTTTCATCATTGCTTCCGACGAGGCAGTTACCCTCCAAGCACTTTGGACCCAAGTAAGGAGGCTTAATCGATCTAGGGATCTTGTGAGAGGACAACCCATGTTTTCTTTGCTTCCCCCAGCTACAAAACGAAGGAGAGTTCAGCATAATTCACCAGTTCGTCAGTCACTTGTGCTTAGTGAAAACCAGTTTTCTACTTTTACTTCAGAGGGTATACAGAGTCAGACATATCAGTATCTTTCAGTCAGTATGGAGGAAATGATGCGTCAACTCCAGCAAACTATCGAGGCAATGCAGCGTGACGTTGCTCGCCAAGCGGAGGTCGCCGCTCGACAAACAGAAGTTGTAGCCCAGCAGGCTGAAGTAATTACCATGCTTCAACAGCAACAACAACAGCAGCAGCAGCAGCATCTGCTTCACACCCACCCCCACCTAGGGTTCCAATGACCAGGGATACAACAACTGTCCAGGAGAATACAGACATTCCAACCGGGCCAGTCCCACCTCAGACCTCTAAAGTGCCAGCTTACCCAACGGACACACCGTTCGAGTTTGAGGTCAATCCAACCGCTCTGAAAGTCAGCAAGCTCGAGAAGTTGTTCAATCGAGCTCAGGGAGTTAACTCGATCCCGGACATAGAGGACGACTACACAAATTCGGCGGTGACATTACGGGACAGATTTAAAATGCCTCACATAGACTGCGTCAGCGGCTCAGGCGATCCTATGGTCCATTTGAGGCTGTTTTCAGATATCTTGCGCCCGATGGGCTTAACGAGAATACAGAAGCTATCCCTTTTCGATCAGACCCTGTCGGGTATTGCAGCCATCTGGTACACCAAGCTAGAGGATTCAGTGAAAAGGAGCTAGGAGGAGATGGCCGAGGCCTTCATCGCCCAATATACTTACAACACCCAAATCGAGGTCACGACTCGTGATCTCGATGCAACCAGGCAAGAGCCGAAAGAAGGCTTCTCTGACTTTGTCACTGAATGGAAGGCCAAGGCCTCCATGATGACAACTCGGCCATTCGAAAAGGATCAGATAAGAATGGTTGGTTGCAACCTGCAACGCAAACTGATGCAAAAGATGATTGTCTTACCCCTCCCCGCCTTTGTTGACTTGCATGAGATAGGGGTACAGATAGAAGATGCTATGAAGCAAGGTCTGATTGACCAGGAAAATGAGCAGCCCAAGAGGGTGTTTACACGCGGTTCGAATGCAGCTACAAGTAGCAATGCAGCCGTAAGGACTTCTGACGTCGGCATGGTCACCACCACGTCAAAAACAGCCACACCCTTCACCGGTACATCCGAAGCCACCATACAACCAGCAAAGTACCCGCCAAGGGGCCAGAGGACCTTCACCCCACTTTATATACCCCTATCCAAAGCCTTGAGGGTTCTAATCAGAAAGGGGCATCTAAAGCCCCTAGAACCACGCCTACTACCAAATAACCTCCCTCCTTCATATAACCCGGCCAAGTATTGTGCCTTCCATCAGCAGCATGGGCATGATACTGATTTGTGCTTTAGATTATGTCATGAGATTCAAGATCTCATTGACAATAAGGTGATTGTGCCTCCCGAGAAGCCAAATGTCACCACTAACCCTCTCCCACCACATAACAACCCCCCTTCTCCACCCAGGCAAGTGAACCTGATCCAAACCATGGCTGTCCCGTATGACCCTAGCATATACATCACTCTTTCCACCTACCTAAGCCGACGGTGTTCATCCCAAAATGCATAGACTTGTACATGATGAGCACGTCATTAACCCTACCCAAGCCAGTGGTGGTGACTGTCGAAGACAAAGCTGGGGTGACCTTAGAGGAGAGTGGGAATGTTGGTTCAGAACCTGAGGGATCTGCGAGCTTAACTGAGGAAGCATACAACCCGTGCGGTTATATTGTGTCAACAGATCAGGCCAAGCCAATGGTGGAATTACTAACTAGGGCAGAGGTACATGTTGTCCAGGAGGACGGGCCGAGTCAGGGGGCTAGATGACCTAGCCGACCTTGAGGAGGATATCAACAACCTACAGTTCTTTGATGAACAGGACCTGGGGGATGTGCAGGTTAGTTGGTTTAAGGCGAACATACCAATATGTACTACAGGGTGGCTCAGTGATGAGCCAAATATTGATGAAGAGTCTCAGCTGAAATAGGGGCAGTCAGAAATTGGAACATCTATAGCGCCCGGAACGGTCGACAATGAGGAGAAGTTGTCGGAGAGCACCGGTACGAAGAATTTTGCTTAGGAATCAGGTAGCATTTGTATAGCAGACACAGATCAAGAAGTTGCACTGAAGCGGTTTGATCAAGAAAGAATTGAGGATGATGATAGGGCTAGAAAAGCCAAGGGCCCTGTGGGGACAAAATGTGCTGTGAGCACAGAAACAACTATAGCCAAGCCAAACAGTTGTTTATCAGTCGCTGAGGGCATGTGGTGGGAAGACGATGATTTGTGTCTGGCCCATACTGATGAAGATTGGGGACAGAATCAACCAGATGAAACTTGGTACACCGAGGAGGTCAATCATATGACCCGGAGTGGGTGGTACTTCAAGCCCCCACATTTGGACCAGCCGGAGGCATCCGGGAAAGACAAGGAAGCAGAAAAACAAAAAGACAGACTGCTAGAGGAGGAAGCTGTGCTGAAACAGCTGAAGAAAATTCAAGAAGACATCTTTATCTGGGGACTGCTTATGGCCTCGTGGGTTCATAGACAAGCCGTCCTTTCAGCCATGGACAAGGCTAAGCTTTCGATTGATACAACCCCAGAACAGTTGATGGGACTAGTGTTCCCGGGTGGTGCTTCACTGACTTTAACCTTCACAGACAAATAATTACCGCCTCAGGGCTCCGAGCACAACAAACCGTTATACATCTCCATGGAGTGTAAGGATAAATGGGTACCAGTTGTCTTAGTTAATACGAGATCTGCCATAAATATGTGTTCGTCGTGTACGGCATACGCTATCGAGTTGAAGCCTACAGATTTCGCACCAATAGCCCAGGTGATACGGGCTTATGACAACACCAGCCGGGAGGTGATGGGGACAGTGCAAATCAAAATTCAGGTTGGCCTGGGCCAACAGGACATTGAATTTCATGTTTTGGATGTTCCAGCCACCTTCAACTTACTCGTTAGATTGCCGTGGCTGCACTAGATGAAGGTTGTCTCTTCCACCTTACACCAGATGTTGAAATACCCCCATGGGAAGGGAGCGGCAATTATTTTTGGGAACTCTTCAATACATCTGCCGCCAGAGGTTACTACGCCAATCTTGGAGATTGTACATGGCGAGGAGGATGTTTTCCTGTCTGGGTTCACCCTGGCTGAGGCTCGGGTGGTGCAAGATCTGTTAGCTGTTGATGAGGGGCTGTATGTCAGTGCACAATCTGTTTACCTCATGAACAAGCTTCAACATGTGCCTGAGATGGGATTAGGAAGGAGTGGCCAGAAGGGTGTCGCCGAATTGGCCGAAATGCCACACAATCCCCATACCTTTGGTCTAGGTTATACACCTACCAAAGAAGATTGGGTGAGAAAGGGAAAGGAGATGGTTGGAAGAGATAAAGCGAAACAAGCTGGGAAGCACTATGAGTTAGTGCATAGACCTATCCAAGGGACCCTGAACAGACGCTTTGTCTGAGAGGGGGAAGACTTCCCGTTTTGTGGCTTTCCAGAGCCATGGCTGAATTCAGAGAGGCGACGCTTGCCGCGTTTTAAGATCTTCTTTGACTTACAGTTGCCGAAGAGCAGACTGACCTACCGGCTACGGCTGAACAATGCAATGAGGATGAGTCCAATGGCATAGATTTTGAGATGGGAGCATGTAGACCGCCCGAACTCCGCTCCGCGCGCGGGGGTGCGAAATCGTTATTCTTCGCTACTACAGTTCGGACTCATGTCACGGTTCTGAATCTAATCTCACAAAATGTAATGTGAGACCGATAAATCACCAAAGAGTCCAAATCCAGCAAATCATTTTAGAAAATTGATTTTAATAAAAAGTGCCAAACATGGACTGCTTTGCTAGATACAGAGTCGCCACCTAAATGTTTTGTTTTGGGAAAATTTAGAAAACCCTGACTCATGCCTAAGGCCACGTGTCCGTCATCACCAAAGTTGCCTCGGTTTGGGAACTTGGGTACGAGGGGGGAAGGTCATGAAATGAGCACCCCCGCTCGCTCGATCAAAGATCGACCTTTACTAGCCTGATATGTTATTTTTGAAAACAAATGCGTTCTTGTTCCGGTTATTAATCTAGAATTACTATGTGATGCGTACAATATACAAGTATAGACTAAATTACTCAAATTGGAACAAAACATCTCATTTTTGTTTGTTTGAAAACGGTTTAGAGGTGCTGCTCGCAAGTAGGCTAAGTCGTGGATTTTGCCACCCTCAAGTGGGCTTAGAAAACAACATGATTTGCCACTTCAAGTGGGCTTAAAACACACATTTTGATGAATTGTTCCAATTCAAGCAATCCAACCTTCACCCACAGCCATTCAAGTAGTTAATCACTTAAGCAGTTAGCCTCATGGCAAGCATGCTAGCATGGAAACATACACATCTCATGCAGTATGGTAAAGCGTAAACACTCATAGTGTACTCCGAGCCAAAACAGAGAACTAGTTAGAAATCATGCATGATCCTAGTTCATGTTACGATGGCTAATGCAACACATGCAAAAATGCAACTAAGATAGGCTCGACTATTCTAAGATGTCATGTGAATGCAACTTGATAACATGTATTCAAATTGGTATTGAAAAACAATGCAGTTAGTATAATGCGCCGAGCCCGATGCATGCAATACAGATGAATGGGTGCACGCATGTGAAACATAAGGATGCTAATTGAAACATGCCCTAAACTAGCCATCAAAAGCTGGTAAATAAAAGGGAGAAAGAAATAGAGATTGGAAGACATGCATCGCACACACGCACGCTTATTGCAACATTGCCCTCGCGAAGGAGGGTCCGAATGAATCAACTAACTAGTTATGCTAGGCTAATTAATTACAAACCAAAATTAACTAACTAACAAGCTAATTAATTGTTACAAAACTAAATCGAAACAAATAACTATTCTAAGTTAATCAAAAGTATTGAAATGGCCTCGTGACGAGGAATGCATGCGTGTTCGGTCGGCTTCGCTCGGAAATCCACTGCCGTGCCTCATGATGCCTCTATTTGCACTATTTTGGACTTCTAAAAATTATGCCAACTTCCAATATGCTTCTGATCCACCTTAGGGACATTCTGATGGATGATTGGCCAAGAGAAATGGCCATCAGCCAGAGTTGATCGCCATCAGCCAAGGTTGATAGCTGTCGGCCACAATTGATAGCCGATCGGCAGATTTGATGGTCGATCGGCCACTGCTTCCTGCAGAATATCCCTTTTCTACAACAGAGCACTAACAGAGGCATGGCAGTGTATTTACAAGAAAATGTGTGTGCAACCTCACGCCTTATCATGTCACATGCTCAAAGGAGTGTAGTGCTCGGCTCTCGAGCCACCAATCACACATCTCGATGCATGATGGCCAAAGAGGCCAAGTTGCACAATTCAATGTCAATGAATGCACACAAATACCACATAAGACTCGATGAACCTCCACCTTATCATGCATGATCAAAGGTGTCGGTGACCGGGGAATGAGGCACGTTTCATCACTTCAAGTATGAAACGTCCATCGTTTCCCGTGTTTGGATTAACACCCTATCCAAACACAATGCAATGCATGCACAAGATTCTAAACACAATGCAACATATGCACACACAATGCAATGCAACATATGCAACCTATCAATGCTAATGGCATGCAACTACCATGCAATGCAACATAAGCATGCAAACATGAGGCAATCCAACAAGCATGCAAACTCAATGTAATGTAACAACATTCAAACAACATGCTCAATGGACTTAAACCAAATATGGACAGACCTCAATCATGCCCAAAACAGTGGCCATAATGTTGAAATGAAGACATGAAATGCAAGATAATGCATGCACATGCAATGGCTCATCAACTAAGCATAAGAGGACAACTCTCAAACATGATCAAAAAGTGGCAAATGTGGAAGTGTGACAACACTATATGCACTGAAATATCATGTGAAATGATTCCAAATCACCCAAACAATACACGCATGGCATGCTAGGAGGCTCAAAGCTTGAAACTAGCATAGGCACTTGCACTATAGCTATGCAATACATGAAGCATATAGCCAAGGCAACCCAAAACAGTCCTAGAGCACGTTAAAATGATGCTAACACATGCATGGAAGGAAGCCAAAATAAGCTAGCATGGTGAGCATGAAGCATGAAATATGCAAGGCCAATAGGGAGGTTTACACTACACCTACCGAAGCCAAGCATGGGATGACTTTACCAACAAAAATCAGAGTTATATCATGGAAAAATAACCCCCAAAACACACTGAAATGATAGTTCGCAAGCTTAGGCATGATGGCATACACAATGACTCATGTTTAAGGCATAAATCATGAACCCTCCAATGCATTAAAAGAGTGAAGGATGTGAGTGTATGGCAATGAAACATGCTCTGAAATCACATGTGAAATGATGCCAAATCATGAAAATAGTCCAAGCAATGCATGCTAGTGGACTTAATACACAAAGCTAATGAGCTAGATTGAACCATGGCTATACAAAGCAATGCGTGCATGACCCAAAACAATTAAATCAAAGCTAGAGCATGCTAAAACATGAACAAAAGTTTCTTGAAGTTGAGCCAAAAGCATGCTAGAATGATGGTCAAAAGCATGATACATGTTAGCCTAGTTTGTGGAATTGCACTACAAGTGCAAGGAGCATGCATGGGCGACCAAACCAAGTCAAAACAATGATATGCCATACTAAAATAAGGCTTAATACATGCTAAGATGGAGCCAAAACAAGCTTAACAAACATGCCACTTTGATGAGCCATCTATACAAGCATACAAGACACAAGGAGAGGGGATGACCCTCTCCTATTTAAGACCTCAAAACACACTTTCCACCACTAAAATTCCTCTGGAATTCAGTGGTAGAAAGGTCATGCAAGGGCTAAAACAAAAGCCTAAAGTGATGGCTCAAAACAAGGCCAACAAGGCCCTAAAGGGGGTAGACCACTCCCAACACCAACATGGCCTTAAACAAACATTCTTAATACTCAAAAATGAAGCTTTTCACAGTTGAAAGTTAAGCCTAAAACAGCATGCAAATGGGGCCAAAAGCTTAATAAAAAACAAGGGTTTGAGAGGTTAGAAGCTCACCTTTGTAGAACAACTTTAGAGCAACAACTCCAGCAGCCTTTTTTGATCAAAACCAGTCCAAAAACACCAAAACCAACTTCAAAGTGCCTCAGCAACAAAAGTGTGGTGTTTTACTAGGTGTTTGTGTGCAAAAGTGTGAAGAAATGGCACTTTTGAGCACAAACAAGCACAAATATAGAGAGAGAAGAAGAAATATAGAGAGAGAGAGATATATATATGTTTTGTATATCAACTTTTCAGAACCTCTGAAAAGGGAGAGGGGTCTCCCTTCTTATAGAAAATCAAATCCTAAGCTTGTTGGACAAGCTAAGGGTTTGATTCAATCCCTCCATACACGTGTATGGAGGATGAAATCTGTGCTCACCAGCTATCACAGCTGGCACAAAAATATCTGCAAAAGCAAATAAAAAGGCCTCGGCCAAAAGATATGGCTGATAGTCAAAAAAGAGTGTCGATCGACCATCACTGATGGCCGATGACAAGAAAACATGGCCGATAAGCACAAGGCTTGGCCGATGTGTTGTAGGCTGGCCAACAAGCCACCCTCTTCCCTCAGAAACAAAACCACAAATCCTTGGTCTACAACCAAGCACAAAATAGACGAGTTGAGAGGTTCTAAGGCAAGGCGCACAGCCGAGACCTTCGAGAACTCAAAACGAACACGAGTATGGATGATCATCGAGTGTTGAAATGATGACGTCCAAGTCTTGAGGACAGTCAAAAATGGGGTGTCTACAGAGCAGCGCTGGCCTGTCTTCTCTCGGATCCTCATATCTTACCAGAGTGCTTGGGGGATGATTTCTCAGTTTCCATGATTGGAGATAACTCGGTTGTGGGCCCTTCTTCCGGCATTCTGAATGCATCCATCACACCCTCCCTCATCTGGAAATACGAGGAAGGCTTTTTATCTAGCAGTTCTGGGTTAGGTAGTGAACCGAAATCTGATTCCACCGAGTCTGTGGAGTCGGAATCAGATTCTAGTTCTTCTAAGTCAAAGTCAAGTATTCTTGGGGGTGATAACCCGGATGCTGTTGTGTTGTCCAGGTCATCATTTTCATTTTCTTTTGAGTCGGTTGTAATCGAAAAATCAGACGATCTGGAAGTTATTATTGAGAATGGTGCCGTTGTGGCTTTTGAGTACTTTTCTGTGCCTTTAGTTTATTGCATTAATCAGGATTTTCAAAATTTTGATAAAAACGACGAGGAAGAAATTCCTTCAGTTTTAAAACATTTGATTGATCGAGAGCAGGAGAGGTTCGTAAAACCTTTGGTTGATGAAATCACCTCAATTAACGTTGGTACTGAGAAGGATCCGTGGTTAGTCCAGATCGGGTCCACATTGTCTTCGGAGGAACACAAGCGCTTTGTCGTTTTATTAAAAGATTTCAAAGATATTTTCACGTGGTCCTACAAAGACATGCCTGGAATCGATCCTGAGATTGTACAGCACCGGATCCCTCTTGACACAGAGGCTCGACCTGTTAAACAGAAGCTTCGAAAGATCCGTCCGGACTGGGCTCTGAAAATCAAAGAAGAGGTCACCAAGCAGATTGATGCAGGGTTCCTGTTAGTATCTGAATATCCTACTTGGTTGGCTAATATAGTTCCGGTGCCGAAGAAGGATGGCAGAATTCAGGTATGTGTGGACTTCAGAGATCTGAACAAAGCCAGTCCGAATGACGACTTTCCTCTGCCGTATATTGACGAATTGGTGGATTTTATCCCTGGGCATGCGCTGTTCTCATTTATGGATGGGTTTTCTGGGTACAACGAGATTCTGATGGCACCCAAAGATAGGGAGAAGACTACCTTCACCACCCCGTGGGGGACCTACTGCTTTAGGGTGATGCCATCCGGTTTGAAGACTGCTGGGGCTACGTATCAACGGGCTGTAACCACGATCTTGCACAATATGATCCACAAAGAGGTTGAGGTGTATGTGGATGACATGATTGTCAAGTCCAGGGACAGAGAGGACCACTACACCGCCTTGAAGAAATTTTTCCAACGGATCAAAGAGTATCGGTTGCGACTGAATCCTCAGAAGTGTACTTTTGGTGTCACAGTAGGGAAAATGTTGGGGTTCTTGATTACACAAAGAGGCATTGAGATCGATCCTTCCAAGATTGAAGCCATCTTAGAAATGCCACCACCAAGGACTGAAAATGAGGTGCGAGGCTTTCTGGGTAAAGTGCAATTCATAAGACAGTTTATTACAAAATTAACCTTGACTTGTGAACCACTATTTAGTCTCCTGAAGAAAGGAAAGAAATTCCAATAGGATGACCGATGCCAAGTTGCTTTCGAGCAGATCAAGCAATATCTACAGAACCCACCCATGTTGTTATCGTCAGAGCCGGGGAAACCGTTGATATTGTATTTGTCAGTAACTGACACGACAATGGGCTGCATGCTTGCACAGGAGTTTGAGGACAAAGTGGAGAAGGCTATCTATTACCTGAGCAAGAAAATGCTGGAATATGAGACCCGTTACACTCCGCTTGAGAAGGCTTGTTTGGCCTTGGTATGGGCTACCAGGAAGTTGAGGCACTACTTGTTAGCTCACTCAGTAATACTGGTTTTGAGATTAGATCCCATGAAATATCTCTTCGAGAAACCAGCACTTACGGGTAGGCTAGCCCGTTGGCTGCTTCTTCTCTCCGAATTTGATTTGATGTACATGACTCGCAAGTCTGTGAAAGGGAGAGCGGTAGCGGAGTTCCTAGCCGATCACCCTATGGAGGGAGATGAAGCAGTAGAGTATTTCTTCCCAGATGAGGCCATTCTACAGCTTAAAGAAGAGGTTTGGACTATGTACTTTGACGGAACATATAATCAATACGGGTATGAGATAGGGGTGTTGCTGATAGTGCCCGACAATTCCCACATACCCTTAGCTTTCAAACTCCGGCTCAAGGTATCAAACAACGAAGCAGAGTATGAGGCATGTATTGTTGGCTTGGAACCCGCCCTGGAAGTAGGGGCAAAACGGTTGGACGTCATTGGGGACTTGAACCTGGTTGTGTCTCAAGCGAAAGGAGACTGGAAGGTTAAGGAAGAAATGATGAAAATCTACCACCAAACCCTGGATGTTCTAATTCCCAGGTTTGAGAAGTTAACCTTCACTCATTTGTTGAGAGAGAGCAATAGGTTCGCAGACGCTTTATCAACTTTATCTTCTATGATAGACATCCCTTTGGGAGTCCGAATGCGTCCAATCATTATTGAACAGAGGTATGTGTTGGCCTATGAGCTGATTGCTGCCATAGATGAAGTACAAGATCAGAACCCCTGGAATCATGACATCTGGAACTTCTTGGAAAAGGAGGCTTATCCACCAAGGGCAAATGCCAAAGATAAGAGGGCAATATGAACAATGGCTACTCAGTTCATCATCTGCGGGGGTAAATTGTACAAACAGGGCCATCTTGGGATGCATAAACTGTGTGTTGATGCTGAGGAATCTAAGCGCCTAATGGAGGCCATCCATGGAGGAGAATGCGGATGGCACATGAGCGGGGTGATGCTAGCCCAGAAGATTCTCAGATAGGGTTATTACTAGTCAACCATGGAGGAGGATTGTATTGGCTTTGTTCAGCGATGCCACAAATGCCAGATCCATGCAAACCGCATAAACATCCCACCGTCGAAGCTGTACAACATGACTTCACTATGGCCATTTTCAGTCTAGGGAATTGATGTTATTAGGGCAGTTACTCTGAAGGGGTCGAATGGGCATGAGTACATCCTGGTGGCGATAGACTACTTTACAAAGTGGGTCGAGGCCTAATCCTACGCAGTGCTGAAAGCATCACATGTAGCTAAGTTCATCAGGAATAACATTATCTACTGGTATGGGGTCTCGAATGAGATCATCTTGGATAATGGTTCTCACTTCAAGAAGGAAGTGATAGACTTGTTGGAGAAATACAACGTGGCTTTTCATAAGTCATCCACATATCGGCCACAAACCAACAGAGCAGTTGAGGCCATCAACAAGAACATCAAGTACATTCTACAGAAGATGGTGGAAACCTACAGGGACTGGCCAGATAAGCTACCGTTTGCTCTTTGGGGCTACAGAACATCAATTCGAATATCCACAAGAGAAACCCCCTATTCTTTGGTATATGGGATGGAAGCTGTTCTGCCAATAGAGATTGAAGGACCGTCGTTGCGAATTATGGCTGAGTATCAGATAGCAGAGGCGGATTGGCAGCAGAGCAGGTTCGAAGAATTGATGTTGTTCGACGAGAGAAGGCTGAAGGCATTATATCATATCCAGGGCTACCAACACAGAATTGTTTGGGCTTTCAACACGAAGGTTAAGTCCAAGAATCTCAAAGAAGGGGATATAGTGCTCAAAGACAATTGAGCTCCCATCCATGATCCTAGGGGCAAGTTCAGACCTAATTGGACTGGTCCTTACATCATCAAATCTATTTGGTCAGGAGAGGCAATTATTCTCATGGACCTAGATGGCCTAGAGTTTTCACAGCCGATCAATATGGACAAGTTGAAGAAATATTATCTTTGAGAGGCTCGCTAGGCCAAAAACCCGAAAGGGCGACCTAGGCAAAAGTTAGAGCATTGAAAAAATTGGAAAATATAAAAACTGAGCTCGCAAGGTTGAAAACCCACA
>NW_021025705.1:189356-210237 GCF_004153795.1 Camellia sinensis
ATGTGTGGTTCAAAGTTCAAGAAAGTGGGTCCAGGTTGTTCAACATTAGCCCGGAAGGAGGGGTTCAAAAGGGTCAGGAAACATTACTGGCCGGCCACCAACTTTTAGGATCCTCCCAAGTGTATACATCACAGATATGTGGTTCAAAGTTCAAGAAAGTGGCCCCAAGGTGTTCAACATTAGCCCGGAAGTGTGAAAAACGGGCGTCGGAGGGCGTCGGAGGATATATAACTAGTTGCTGCAACAATTACTGGCCTCCCACCCTTCAGTGACCTTCACAGTGATAAAACAGAGGTACCTGCCAAAAATGAACGAAAACCATTGCAAAACGAATGTTCGGGGGCCAAAACGCACAGTTCGAGGTCCCGAAAATGGGCTGTTAAGCACCGAAAGTGGCATTCGGCCACGAAGTGGGTTTCTCAGACCCCAGTGTCCCTCAAAAGGGAGTAGAAAGGAAGTATGCCAAAAATCAGAACAAACAGAGATGGTTAGGCGGTCCCGAACCGAGGCACACGGCCTGACGGCTCCGAAAACCGGGAACCGGGCCCCGAAATGGGCAAAATGGCCTACGGCCACCAAATGTAGCCTACGGAAATTGAGAGATGGTCTACGAGACCTCTCCCTTCCCTCAGGAAAAGAAACCGAAAAACCGAGTTTGGTTCGCAAACCGAGGCAATGCACAGAAGAGGGTTCGGAAGTCCGGAGGTAGGGCTCACAGCCGCGACTCTGAGACTTCTGAACAAGCACAATATGCAATATCACCAAGTGCTCAACTGGCGACGTCTGAGTCTTAAGGTCGGTCAAAAATGGGGTGTCTACAGCCACCGGCCATTTTTTTGTTGCCATCGGCCAAATGTTTGGCCGGTCGGCACTCTTTGTGGTCGATCGACCATTTATTTGGTCAATTTGTCATTTTTGGCTAGCCGATCACTGTGCATCTGCTTTTGGTAGATTTTTTGTGCCAGCTGTGCTAGCTGGCACCCACTTTGCACCCCCTCCATACACGTGCATGGAGGGATTTCACTCTTGCTTAGCTTGTTTTGTAAGTTTTGCAAGAGTGATCCCCTATAAAGAGAGGGCCTCTCCTCCCTCCTCAAGGGTTCCAGAAGTTGAAGGGAGGGTCTGAGATTAGGGTTAGGGTTGTGTATCTATTCTATCTCTATATCTTCCTCTCTTTGTGTATTTGTGTGTGTTTGTCCTTATTTTTGTGCACAAACACCTAGTGTTACACTTTCCTTTAGCTAGTGAGGTACTAAGGAGTGATTTCAGAGTTCTTGAGCTGGTTTTGGCCTAACGAAAGCAGCTGGAGTGCTGTTCTTGAATGGGTCTACAAGGGTAAGAACTTTACCTTTAAATACCCCATTTTTGCATAGTCTTTTTGCCCACCTTGAATCTGTTTTTTAGCTTAGTGTATAACATATAAAAGTCTTGTTTTTACTTGCTTAAAATAGTTGTTTAAGGTTGTTTTGGTGTTTGGGGTTGTTTGGCTCGTCATAGGCCTTGTTTGGCCCCCATTTTGTGCTATTTTGGTGAGCTCCGGAGCCACCTTGTTTGGGCCTCCCTACCACTGAAATCTTGAGGGATTTCAGTGGTGGGGATGGTGCCTTAAGGTCCTAAGAAGGAGAGGGCCATCCCCTCTCCTTGTTGCCTTCAATATTGGCTATTTTAGCCTCATGTGTGAGCATCTTGTTAAGACCATGTTGGCCATGTCTTAGTGGGTATTTGGTAGTATTTTGCCATGTTTTACCTTTGTTTTAAGTTGGTTTGGACACACCATGCTTTCTTTGCATACTTGTTTTGCAATGCCATGAAATTGCCTTAACATGTGCCTAGCATTTAGACCACTATTCTTACTTGTTTTGGCTTAACTTTGTGAAGCTCTTGTGCATGTTTTAGTATGCCTAAGGTCTTTTTGTGGTTGTTTTGGCCATCCATGACATGCCTTGTATAGCCACCTTGCATTTTGGCTTGTTAGCCTTGGGTGTATGAGTGTTGAGCATGCTTTACTTGCTTTGTTTCAGTGGTTTGGAACCACTTACCATGTCATTTCAGTCCTTGTGGCATTCTCGTATGCTTGTATTTGATGTTCCTTTAAGGCCTTAGAGGGTTTGTGTTTCATGCTCCATGAATGTGCCATTGCGTATGCCATCATGTTTAGGCCTCTAGGATGCCATGTCAATGTGTTTTTGGCTTTGTTTTAACATGCTAAAACTCTGATTTTAGTTGTTCAAATCATGTCATATTTGGTTTTGCTAAGTGTAGTTCAATACCCCTTTGGCGAGCCTTAGGCCTTGGACCTTAGTTGCATGCTTGGCTTGTCTTGTTTACTTGGTTTGGCACCTTTTATAACATGATTTCAGAGCTTATTATGCTTGCCATATGTCCATGTTTATCCCCTTTTAAGTATGCTTAAAAGTTGCTTCTATGTGCCTAAGTGTTGGACCATGTTTGCATGCATGATTGTATGTGTTTTGGCCCTCATTTCCTTGGCGTTTGGCCACTGTTTTGGACCTAGTAGAGAGCTGTCCATCTTGGTGTAAGTCCCTCCCTTGCATGTGGTCGCATACTTGCCTTGTGTGTTGTTGCATATTTGGCCTATCGTATGTTATGGCATGCTTAAAACACTTTGCATTTGGCATGCATTCTCTTGGTTAGGTTGCTTAACATGTTGTTACATGTCTTGCATACTTACATGTTTACATTGCATCTTGCATGCTTGATTAACTTGCATACTTGTTACATACGTGTTTGCTTAGGTTGTGTGCCTAGTATACATTGCCTATTCACATGTTTGATAGGTTGATACATGCTTGCATGTTTGCATGTTGGCCCCATGTTCATATTGCATACTTAGCTCCCATGCTTAGGTTGCATTTGGCATGCATGCCTTGCCTCTTGAATTGATTATGATAGAGGTTGGGCCTCCATTGTTTGTTTATGTGCATTTCATCCCACACCAAAATGCACAACTTGGTTTCTTAGGCCATCACGCATTGAAATGCGCGATTGGTGGTCCGAGAATCGAGTACCATACCCCTTTGAGTCATAAACATGATAAGGAGTGTGGTCGTGCAACACTTGCTTGAAAATGCATTGCCAGGTCTTGTCTGCCCTCTGTTGCTGTCAAAACAGGGTTCTGCAGGAATGGATGGTCGGCCGACCATTTCTATTGCCAACCGACCAAATATTTGAGGCCGAGAGCTGAATAGATGGTCGATGACCACTTACCTTTGGCTGGTGACCATTCCTCATGGTCGGTGGAATTTCCCAGTATTCAGAGGGTGTACCTTGGGGCTTGTGCAGTCTTCAGAGGAGGAAAATAGTGAAAACAGAGGCAGCTTGTGCATGGCATTGGATTTCCAGGCGAAGCCAATCCGAGCATGCGTGCATCCCTCTTCCCGAGGCCCTTTACTACTTTCAGTAGCTTAATTGATTCGTTAATTAGTTAAGTGTTGTATAATTTAATTAATTAGCTTGTAGGTTAATTAATTTGTATATTCTTTTGGTCCCTCCGAGCGAGGGCAAATGTGTAATAAGTGTGGGTGCATGTGTGCATGTCTTCCAACCCCCACTTCTTTCTCCCTTTTACTTACCTGCTTTTGATGGTTAGTATTAGGTCATATTTAATTTAGCATACCTTATGCTATGCATGCGTGCATCCATCCATTCATTTGTCTTGCATGCACCAGGCTCGGCGTATCACGCTAACGGCATAGTATTTCAAATCTAACTTGAATACGTGTTACTTGTTGCATTCCATATGCCATCCTAGGATTGGCCGAGCCTATTATAGATTTCATTTTGTATGAGATGCATTAGCCACTTAACATGGACTTGGATCATACATTTGATTGCTAACAAGTTTCTTGTTTTGGCTCGAAGTACGCTGTAAGTATTTATGCTTTAGCATTCCGCATGAGTGTGAATGTTAACATGACAGCATGCTTACCATGTGGCTATGTGCTTATGTGATATTACTGCCTGAATGCCTATGGGTGAAGGTTGGGTTGCTTGAGTTAGAATAATTCGTCGAAACCCGTGTTTTAGCCTACTTGCAAGTAGCAAAATTCAATCCATTTTCAAAACAAACGGATGTGCGATGCTTTGTTCCAACTTAGGCAATCCAGTCTATACTTGTTTTGCTGTACGCATCACGTAGTAATTCTAGGCTAATAAACCGGAATAAGAGCACATAATGTTTTCAAAAATCGATATCATGGTTAGTATAGGCCGATCTTTGATCGGGCGAGCGGGGGTGCTCATAGCTGACCTTCCCTAATCGTACCCAAGTTTCTGAGCCGAGGCAACTTTGGTGATGACAAACACGTGGCCTTAGGAAAACGAGTCAGGGTTTCCTAAATTCCCCCATAAAAAATATTTAGGTGGCGACTCTGTATCTGGCAAAGCAGTCCATGTTTGGCACTTCTTTCTAAAAATCTATTTTCTCAAAACGATTTGCCGGATTTGGACTCTTTGGTTCAGATTTAGAACCGTGACAATTTGAGTCCCGAACTGTAATGAGCCCCAAAATGAATGGAACGGGATTTCCCTCCCGGGGCGTTCGGGGGACGTCTACAAACATGTCCAAGTCTACCATGCCATAAATTTGAAGACCCAAGTAAGTAAGAAAAAAATGTATTTTTTATTAATAACAGAGGGTACAACAGTCATCACATTCATTTTAAAAAGGTCATCAGACATATAACATTTTCCTACATACATCCCGTTTTTTATGAGTATAAACTTGTCGCTTTCAAAAACTAGCCTAAACCCATTTTTACTTAACAAAGATCCGGAAACAAGGTTCTTGCAAATGTCTGGTACATGCAGCACATTGTTGAGAGTGAGTTCCTTTCCAGATGTCATCTTCAGAATAATCTTTCCTTATCCTTCAACTTTAGAAGTCGAGGAGTTACCCATGAAAAGTTGTTCACGGTTGTCTATTATAGAATAAGATGTGAACATCTTTTTGTCGACACAAATATGGCAAGTAGCACCAGTGTCCACCCACAATTCTTTCGGATTTTCGACAAGGTTTGCCTTGGAAACCATTGCAAAAAGATTTATGTCATCTAAACCATTGAAATTTTTGTAAACTTTGGTCATATTGGTTTGAGTAGACTTCTTGCTTGATCTTTCTTTGCCTTTGCGCTTGCTATGGTAACCTTTAGCTCGATGTCCCTCTTTGTCACTAATGTAACATTTACCATTGAACTTGTACTTCTTAGTTTTCCCTCATTTAGAGTCTTGTGTGGAACTTTCTCTAGAATACTTCTGTTTCTTTGCTTTTGGAGCATGTTCCACCACATTTGCCTTAGACTTCATTGGATGCTTACCAACCTGCTTCTCAGAATTGCGGTTGTCCTCCTTCATCCTTAAACGCACAATCAATCCCTCCAAAGTCATTTCTTTGCGCTTATGTTTGAGGTAGTTCTTGAATTCCTTCACAGCCATGTGGCAATTTTTCAATTAAGGCAGCAACTTGGAAGGATTCACTAAGAGACATGCCTTTTGCATGAATGTCATGTAGAATGAGTTGGAGATCTTGAACTTGGCTGATTACAGTCTTACAATCAACCATCACAAAGTCCAAAAATTTGCCAACCACAAATTTCTTTGAGCCAGCATCTTTTGTTTTGTACTTTTTCTCCAAAGACTCCCAAAGTTCCTTTGCCGTCTTGATAGGGCTGTAGACGTTGTACAATGTGTTATCAAGTCCATTCAAGATGTAGTTCCGGCAAAGGAAATTAGCATGTTTCCAGGCATCGACCGCAGCAACCACTTGCCGATCGGTTTCATCCTCTTTTAAAGTAGGAGCATTCTCACGGAGGAAACGCACCAAGTTGAGAGTAGTAAGATAAAACAATATTCTGCTACCATCTTTTAAAATCAATTCTTGAACTTCTCTGGCTTCTCACCGTGATTGAGTGGCACAGTTACAACAAGAGAAAGGGTTAGAGCAATTGTAGCCACCATACCAGTACTGGTTTGAGTATTAGTTTCAGTAGCCATGAATTCTAAATTATAAACCAAAATTATAATTAGAATGTTTATACTACACAGAAAATTAAAACCATAAACACAAAATTTAATTCTGTAAAAATAAAAGAAACTAGAATTGTAACTTTTATTTCCAATTAATTTGAAAATAAAATTTATTTAAACAAATTAATTCCACATAGAAAAATATTTCTGTAACACTTCAAAAATTAAAATATTGAAAGCAAAATTTTAATTAATGGAAACTCAGAAATTATTTCTGAAAACCAAAATTAATATATGACCAACTTCACAAATGAATATTCTGAATTGTTAATGATAACCAGTATATTGCTACTAGTTATAAAAGAAAATAAACAGTATATTATTATTGTTTGTCAAACAGTATATTACTACTATTTGTATTTTCCAACCAGAATATTATTTTGTATATGCATAGAAAATTAATTTCTGTAAGAAGAAGAAAGAAAAAAAGGAAACAAATAAAAAATTCTGTATAAACAGAATAATTTGAATCTGTCTTAAGATTGTTGGAACAATCATCTGTGTAAAATAAATAACTTGAAACCAAATCAAACAAATAAAAATAAATTACTTACATAATTTATTTACCAAACCGAATAAGTACAAAAAGATCAAGTCAAATGTGTGACACTCTGTCCTTAAGACAGATTCGTCCCGCTTCGGTGCTTACGGATAAATAGCGTCTATCTCCAGGATACAATGATCTTTGCAGATTGTAGTAACACTCCAAACAATCTATACGGTGAACTAGAACCTGTGTTCTATACTCTTTGATTTTTTTCTAAAAAACTAGTATGTAGAATAATGCAAAGAAAGAGCAAAACTAGATGGAAACAGGAAAATTTTTAGATCCTCAAACTACTGGAAATGTCTTGGTATTTATAGGGCAAAACTGGTATGATATTCAAATTGAACAAATATGAATTCAAGCAAAATAAGTGCAAAACAGTTTTAAATCTGTTGGAAACTGCTGGGCAGTTTTCAAATTGTTTAGAACAGTTTAAACTATTGCAAAATGGACTGAAAAAGGGCACTGTTTGGAAAGAAAATTTTGGTGCAAAAAGTAAATTAATTTCATTTCAAAATTCAAATAATTTTTCCGCAAGAATTTGAAAAAAATTAAATAAATTTTGTCCAAAAAAATAATGTTGGAACCGACCCGACCAATAATCCACACCCGCGCCCGGTATGGCTCGGTGGTAGCGCGGGCGCATTTGTGGTGGTTTGAGTTAAGGCTCACTTTGTCCATAACTCCTCTCTTCTATAAACTTAGAGTGCCCCTTGGGCCCAACTCAAGTATTCCCACCTAGAGCTTATAAACACATATAAGCTCTCTTCAAGTTTCAATATGGGACAATCCATTTCAAAAAAACCCACTTTTGACTTTTCAATTGTCCATTCCACAAACCAGAAAATGACGTCAAGTTCTCATTCACTCGTAAATAGTTTTGACGAACCGTTTGCACCATGTGACTTACCATGCGGTAAGGAACACGTCACCTCTTTGGACCCATCCCAAAAGACATGTGAGCCTTACTCAAATTTGAACTCAAAGTTGGCCCAAAATAAGCCTATAAAACCATAAATTCCAACAAAGAGCATGTGTGATTGTGTGATGTTCACTTTTGAGTATTGGAACCGTGTATATGATGATATATATATATATGTGTGTGTGTGTGTGTGGGGGGATATATTTTCTGAGTACCAACACGTGGTAAGGTGACGCCGACCTTTCAGCCGAGGTGCCACGTGTCTTGGTCGTGACGCCGAGGTAATCTCGGCAAGGCCGAGGTTATCTCCGAAGATATCGAAATTTGAGATAAGATAAAAGATAAGGGACAAGAGTCCTAGGATAAAGAGGAGACTTAGTCAAGATGAGGATAAAGCTCTTAGGGAGTTTATCTTTATCTCTTGAAGAGTCCAAAGTAAGTACTGAATTGGAGTCCATAGAAGTCAGGCTTCTTATAGGACTAGGATTAAGTAAACTATAAAAGAAAGGCACCCCCGTGGGTCTAAGGTATGCAATTTATGCTTTGAGCAGTGAGTTTAGAACTTGATTATCTTTGAGAGATATACTGACTTGATCGTCGGAGTGCCCCCGGGTGGAGGAGCCACTACCGGAGCCTTTTCTTTCTGTTGCAGGATAACTGAAGCCATCTATTCTGCCAGTGCTCTCTAGCTGATTACTAAGTGGGCAGTGTGATCAGAAAATCACTCACACAATTTGCCGCCATCTATGGGAACTTAGAAGCATAGATGGCCAGTAACGGACAGAAGGAAAAGATTGGGGACGACACTCCTGCTGGGAGCGGCAGACCAATTGACCTTGACGTTGAAGGAGACAACCACAATGCAGAAACTCATGACCAAGGCCACGGAGAGAAAGACGTCAGCCAGGAGGGCGACACTTCGAAAAAGACAGACCAAAGCAAGTACTATAACAAAGATAACCTCCAGGTATGGAGGGATAGGTGCCTGCAGAGGGATGAGGAAGTAAAAGAATTGGCAAACAAGTTGGCAGACCTGCAGTCGGTCGTCAACTTCATGATGCAAAATAATGTCATGCAACCACCATACGCGCTGCACGACATGCCGATTCTAGCAACTAATACCCAAAAGAGAGGAAGGAAAACAATCCTCGAAGCCCCTCAGCACACCAGAAGCGGAAGGCACTCTCACTGACCTTCCAGGGAAGTTAGACGAGAGGAGCCGAGACGAGAGGAGTCCCGAAGGACGTATCACACAAAGGACCTAGAACCCAAAGAACATCGGCATGTTCAAGGGCAGGCACTCTGCTTTGACACAACCCATGGAGAAAGATCAAAACGGGCCCACCACGAGGCTGAAAGTAGTGTGCCGAAAAGATTGAAGTCCAAAGATAGCCGAGCTCCAGGGAGGAGTAAAGAAGACTTGAGAGATTATCTCAAGAGGAAGCAACAGAATGCTGAAGCCGAGGTAACTTCCCCGGTTAAGCCGAGGACACCATTCTCGGTGGAACTGGACAAATTTGAAGCACCAAAGAGATTCAGTATGTCGAGGTTCCAAATATATGACGGTAAGTCAGATCCCAACTTCCACGTTGGACTATACCTGAATTCAATGGCATTATATAGTGGGAACGAGCCGTTGCTCTGCAAAGTATTCCCCTCATCCTTTGGGGAGATCGCATCAGATTGGTTCCATAAACTGCCGAAGGGAAGCGTAAAGACTTGGGAAGCCCTGGCCGGGATGTTTGTGGTTAGGTTTGTGACGAACAAACTACAGCCCTTAAGGGTCGACGCACTGATGGCTTTAAAAATCACCAAGGATGAAGGCCTTAGGGCCTACGCAAAAAGGTACTATGAGGTGTTTAATCGAATACCCGAATGCAACCAAGAGGTGGCGATCGTGTCTTTCAAGAATGGCCTGAAAGATGACTGCCCACTACGGAAGTCTTTGGCAAAGACATTGCCAAAAAGCATGGAAGAATTCATGGCGAGAATCGAGAAGTACGCCAGAGCCGAAGAGGATACGTCGGGAACAAAGAGATAAAGCAGGAGAAAGGAAACGGCTCGCCGAAGCGAAGCCGAGGTAACAATGGACCGATCAAACAAGAAACGGAATTGAGGGCTAAACAGGCAATGACGACTGTATTCTGAGTCCCGATCCACAAAGTCCTAGATCAAATACGAAACCAACCTTATTTCAGAGCACCGACAAGAACACCAGGGGAATTTATGGAAAGAAACATCGGTAGGCGTTGTGCTTACCATAATGAAGAAGGGCACCCAACTCAGGGTTGCAGAGCCCTAAAAGCACACTTAGAAGACTTGGTGAGGCAAGGCCATCTAAGGGACCTTATCGATGAGGCCAGGACAAGGGAAGAACAGGCAAGATTGCCTCAAGCACCAGCAGCTCTGCCTCCCCCAGCACAACAACCACAAACAAGAGGACCACGGGTGGTTAATGTAATTCACTCAAAAATGAACAAAAACGACATACGAGGGGAGACGCAGAAGGTAAAACACCTACAGCACATAAACCAGGTCGGACATAAAAGACCTCGGCCTGAAGAATGCCAGGAACCGACAATAGCCTTTACTGAAGCCGACCTAGAGATGGTCCAGCATCCACATAATGATGCCTTGGTAGTATCCCTCCAGGTTGGGGAGTGCCAAGTGAAACGCATCCTAATTAATCAAGGCAGCTATTGTGACATCATGTATGTTAGATGTTACAAGGAGCTGGGCCTTCATCCTGATGACTTGGAGTAATCCAATGGCCCGATGGTCGGTTTCAATGGAATGCGACGTGGCCACTAAGCGCAACAAGCTTGGAAGTACAAGCCGGCACTAAGAAGATCAGGACAGAATTTATGGTGATTGACACACCTCCACCATACAACATCATCTTGGGAAGGCCATGGTTGCATGCAATAGGGGAAATTCCCTCAACGTTGCATCAACTACTACGGTTCCCAACAGAGCATGGGATTGAAGAAGTCAGAGGAGATCAACTGCAGGCAAAGAATTGCTCCATGGCAGCAATGAAATCCACCTGCAACATTCGAGAGCCAGAAAAGGCAGAGATTGAAGACGAGGACATAAAGGTCCTAAATGATGTTGGCAAAGAGCCAGCCGAGAAAAGTGAAGAAGCACTGAAGAAAATCCGCGTCTAGGAGGATGATGAAGAACGATTCTTTCTTGTCGGCTCGGGATTAGCCGAAGAAGAAGAAAGAAAATTGGAAACTTTTCTACGAGCAAACATAGAGGTGCTCGCTTGGACACCTTATGAAATGCCTGGCATTGACCCCGAGGTCACATGCCACAAATTGAACGTTGACAGGTTGGCCAAACCTGTAATTCAGCGAGCCAGAAGACCGACGTTGATACACGTCGAAGTAGTAGAAGAAGAAGTAGACAGACTTCTAGAGGCCAGGGCCATTAGAGAAGTACACTACCCAACATGGCTATCCAATACAGTGGTGGTAAAGAAAAAGAACGGAAAATGAAGGGTCTATGTAGACTTTACCAGCCTCAATAAAGCCTGTCCCAAAGACAGCTTT
This sequence comes from Camellia sinensis, assembly GCF_004153795.1. NCBI lineage: Eukaryota > Viridiplantae > Streptophyta > Magnoliopsida > Ericales > Theaceae > Camellia > Camellia sinensis. The sequence continues at coordinate 200,425 of NW_021025705.1, forward strand.
CCCCTGCCCAAAATTGACCAACTAGTAGATGCTACTTCAGGGCATGGAAGAATGAGTTTTCTAGACGCCTACAGAGGGTACCACCAGATCACCATGTACCCCCCAGACAAAGAAAAAATTGCATTCATCACCCCAAAAGGCCTGTACTATTACAGGGTAATGCCTTTCGGGTTGAAAAACGCAGGAGCAACTTACCAAAGGCTGGTAACCAAAATGTTCAAACACCTGATTGGCCAAACAGTGGAAGTCTACATCGATGACATGGTTGTGAAGACCAAGGAACCTAAGGGTCATCTCGCCGACCTAAAAGAAGTCTTTGATATACTCAAAACATACCAGCTCCGACTCAATCCATCGAAGTGCGCATTTGGAGTTGGATCAGGTAAGTTTCTGGGGTACCTAGTAACAAGAAAGGGCATTGAGGCCAGCCCAGATCAAATCAAGGCCATCCTAGAGTTGAAGAGCCCGACATCGGCAAAACAGGTGCAGATGATAACTAGAAGGGCCGCAGCCCTAAACAGATTCATCAGCAGAAGCTCAGACAAATGTAAACCCTTCTTCAACCTGGTGAAGAAGGCCACGGACTTCCCATGGACTGAGGAATGTGAGGCCGCTTTGTCCGACCTAAAGAAATATCTGACCACGGCTCCAGTCCTCTCAACACCTGAACCTGGGGAAAAACTGTTTTTATATTTAGCAGTTTCAGAACACGCAGTAAGTGCAGTGCTAATCCGAGAGGAAAAATGGGAGCAAAAGGCTGTTTATTATGTAAGCAAAACCTTGACCGATGCAGAAACGAGGTACCTACCACTAGAGAAATTGATGCTAGCCTTAATAATGGCTTCAAAGAAGCTGAACCATTACTTTCAAGCGCACAAGATTATAGTGCTAACAGAGCACCCACTGAAGTCCTTGTTACAACAAGGAGACTTAACAAGAAAAATAGCAAGATGGGCAGTGGCCTTGGGCCAGTACGACCTGGAGTTCAGGCCGAGAACAGTAATTAAGGGCCAAGTTTTGGCCGACTTCGTGGCCGAATTCACGCCAAAATCCATCAAACATCGGGCTCCGTTGAGCCAAGATGAACAATGTCTAAGCAAACAAGGAGAAGCCCAGCCAAAGGCAAAAGAACAAGGAAAGGAAAAACTCAGACCCTGCAGCATTTACATCGGCGACTCCTTTCGCCTGTTTGTCGATGGGAGCTCAAACCGGCAAGGAGCGGGGGCAGGAGCAGTGTTAATATCTCCTGATGGGAAGATATTGGAACAATCCATTCGATTAGGGTTCAAGGCCTCAAACAACGAGGCAGAGTACGAAGCATTAATTGCAGGACTAAAGCTAGCAGTGGCAGCAGAAACAGATGAGGTAATAATTTTTTGTGATTCACAACTTATAATGAATCAGGCAACAGGAGAGTTCGCAACCCGAGATGAGAGGATGTCGGCATACGCAAAGGAAGTCATCAGGCTGGTAGCCTTGTTTCGCAACTGCCGACTTCTTCAAGTTAGCTGAGATGATAACAACCACGCCGACGCGTTGGCCAACTTGGCAAGTTCAATACAAACTAGAAAAACAAGGACAATAATGATTGGCTATTTGTCAAGCCCGAGCATAGAACAGCCGATCACAGAACAAGAGGCAATGTGTGTCGACTTGGAACCAAGCTGGATGGATGCAATTGTTGAATTCCTGAAAAAGGGAAAGCTGCCAGAAGACCATAAGGAAGCACACAAGGTCAGATTAAAGTCGGCAAGATTCAATCTGACAGCGGACGGACATCTCTACAGAAGGTTCTTTACTGGACCCCTTTTAAGGTGCGTACACCCTTTGCAGGTTGAAGATTTCTATACAAAATTCATGAAGGGATTTGTGGAAACCACGCTGGGGGCAGATCACTAGCTCACAGGGCCATTACCCAGGGGTATTGGTGGTCCTACATGCAAAAAGATGCAGAAGCCTACGTAAAGAAGTGTGAGCAATGCTAAAGGTTTGCACCTTTGATACACCAGCCAGTCGCTGACCTGAACCCTGTATCCAGTCCATGGCCATTTGCCTAATGGGGCATGGATCTCATTGGGCAGTTATCCCAAGCAACTGGGCAAAGGAAGTACTTGTTGGTAGCAACAGATTACTTCACGAAGTGGATAGAAGCTGAACCTCTTGCCAAAATCTGAGATGTGGACGTCAAGAACTTCATATGGAGAAACATCATCACTAGATTTGGCATTCCAAGAGCAATAATTACCGACAACGGAACGCAGTTTGACAGCAAACTCATCAAGAACTTCTGTGCGAAATTCAAGATAAAGAATTACTTTTCAACACCAAGTTTTTCCCAAAGCAATAGGCAAGCAGAAGCATCCAACAAAGTAATTTTGGATAGGATAAAGAAGAGACTGCAGGCAGCAAAAGGAAAGTGGGTAGACTAGTTGCCCAATGTACTCTGAGCATATCGGACTACGCCGAGAAGATCAACAGGGAAACCCCCTTTGCCATGGCCTACGGCACAGAAGCAGTCATCCCACTGGCGATCAGCATCCCAAGGATCAGAACCCAAGGAGTAGAGAATGGGACTAATGACATACTTCTAGCCCGAGATCTGGATCTCTTAGAAGAAAGAAGGGAGAAAGCTGCAATTCAGCTCGCAGCATACCAGCAGCAACTTGCTAGAGCTTACAATAAGAAGGTTAATCCAAGGAATTTTCAAGTCGGCAACCTAGTCCTAAGGAAAGTTGTTGGCAACAAGAAGGACCCCAGAGAGGGCAAGCTTGGCCCAAACTGGGAAGGGCCCTACAGAATCACTTCGGTATTGGGCAATAGAGCATACCGGCTTGAGGATAATGAGAGCAAAGCATTGCCAAGACCCTGGTACACTTGTAATTTGAATTTTTCTATCATTAGATGTTTCTTGTTAGTTTTTACCGACGTCATCAATAAAATTTTAGCAGAGTTCTCTAAAGACTTGTGAATTGATAAAAGATGCATACTGTTGTTTCTGAATACTGAGAACCCAAGTGGAACTCAGGTTCACATTGGGGGTAGAGAGAAGACAAAAATGCTTAACACTTGTTAAAATTTGTAGCAATTTACAAGTTGAAGTTAAACCGAAGTAATGCTTAACGCTTGTTGAAATTTGTAGTAATTTACAAGTTGTTTGTAGCAATTTACAAGTTGAAGTTAAACCGAAGTAATGCTTAACGCTTGTTGAAATTTGTAGCAATTTACAAGTTGAAGTTAAACTAAAGTAATGCTTAACGCTTGTTGAAATTTGTAGCAATTTACAAGTTGAAGTTAAACTAAAGTAATGCTTAACGCTTGTTGAAATTTGTAGCAATTTACAAGTTGAAGTTAAACTAAAGTAATGCTTAACGCTTGTTGAAATTTGTAGCAATTTACAAGTTGAAGTTAAACTAAAGTATTTATCTTCGCTTGTTGAAATTTGTAGCAATTTACAAGTTGAAGTTAAACCGAAGTAATGCTTAACGCTTGTTGAAATTTGTAGCAATTTACAAGTTGAAGTTAAGCCAATATATATTGTTTAACGCTTGTGGAAATTTGTAGCAATTTACAAATAGATCATTGTTTAACACTTGTTATAACTTGAGAAAAGTTTATAAAGTTGAGATTAAACCAGAATATGTTTATCCTTGTTGAAATTTATAAGCAACTTGCAGGACAGGTACTTGCCGTGGTAAATCGTCAGGTGACATAACCAAGGTGTGTCACCCTGAGAAGATTGCACAAAGAAGAAAGAGTACATAAGACATGCAAAATGTTCTAAGTATAGAATGATGCACAAAGCAATAAAGAGAAGACAAGAAAAGAAAAATTATATTCATTCACCAAGAAAAGGGCACATCGGCCATACAAAAAGCATACATTGTTCCAAAAGAATACAAGTAAGCAAAAGAAAAACATGAAGCTAAGACTCCTCTCCATCAGTTAGTTGAATTTGAAGATCAGATGCTGGTTGAGAAGACATCCCAGTAGCCTTATCCGTCGCTATCTCAGCATCAATTTCTTGCAGAGTTTCTTCAACACTCTTGTCCGCAGAGGAGATGTCGGCTAGTGCATTCTCGGGAACAACTTCTATGGGAACCTCATCACCTTCCTCATCCTGAGTTAAGTCTAGGACTTGCTCATTCTGAGGAGGGAACTTGGCCCCATTAGCATCCTTGGATTTTCTCACCAAGGCCTGGTTCTCATCCTCATCATTTTCCTCGGATTCGGATTCGCCGACGTCTTGATTTGGAGGTTGAATTAGAGGAAATGGTAGAGGAACGACATCAAGTTTTCTTAATGGCGAGTCCTCTGGGATGTTAAGTTTCTTCAGAAGGGACATCCAACTAAGGGTAAAACCCTTGTTGCATGCCTCCTTCACTTGCTGTTTGTAAGCATCAGTGACGTCGGCCATGCCTTTTCATCAACATCTTTTATTTCAGCCTCTTTGGTGGCCAAGGCTTCTTCAAGCTCTTTCTTGGCTTGGGCCATCTTCTCCTCGGCCTCCTTTCTTTGGGACTCAGCCACTTTCCTGATAGCCTCAGCCTTCTCTTCAGCATTATTCTGAGCTTTAATTGCAGCCTCGGCTTGATCCTCCAGCTTCTTCATTTTTGATTGAAGGCCCTTATTGATCTTTTAGAGAGAAGAGAACTCCTTCTCCATGTCGGCCAGCTTTTGCCGATTTTCAAAGGACTGAACAGAAAAGGAGTGGGCATGTTGGATTGCCTGAAAGAACACAAGGCAAAAATTAGCACAAAATTTTCTAAATACAAAACAGAACGAAGAAAATTACCAAGAAGAAAACACTTACTTGAATGGAGCGTTAAAGCATCAACGCATAATTCTCATACTCGCTCAACTCGGCGTTGCGGTCAAGATCGCCGGGAAGGAGCAGAGCTGTGCTAAGGGCTATGCCGACATTGATGTCGTCGACACTGTTAGTAGCCAAGACTAGCTTGTCTTCCAGAGTAATTTTTGGGGACCAGGGGGCATCGCTCTTCTTGGATCCCGAAGTCGTAGCGAAAGAAGACCTCGGCTTTTTGGATTTTGGGGACTCTGATGGCTAGGTTTCCGAGCGCCTCTTCCCAGCAGAGGGTTGAGGTTTGTCACTCTCAGCCAACCTTGATATAGGCAAAGCATCCTCAGATTCAGTTTGAGTAACTTTAGCCTTTGGTTAGGCCTTCTTAATTCTTTTTGGCTTAGGTGGAGGAAGGGTTTGTGCTGGCTGCTCATCAACAGATGATGGAATATTGGCCAGAAAATCTTTTGCAACAGGCTTAGGGCGACCCATCTCGGCAGTAAGGACAAGTCGTCGCCGACGTTTTCGTTCTGATATTGGGACCAGGTATGGAGCCGAAGTTGATGGCTAATCAGCTGGATCAGATGTTGATCCTTGATCCATTCGTGATGTGGATGCAGTCAAGGGAGTTGTAGCAGAGGGTGGAGAAAGGCTTTTCTTCTTCCTTTTGGGAACGTCGGGCAAAGTTGGCTTGTATGATGGAATAAAATTGAGAAGCACAGGCACTTTCCTTTTGTGGATTGGCAAATCCAGAAGTTTCTTCAAGTCCTTGCTGGGGACAAAGGATTGGCGACAATTTTTCGGTGGCTGACGAACAGCTGCAAGAAGAACAGACATCAGAAACAGACAAAGTATTTAACACTTTGAAGGAAAACAAGCAAAGCTAAATACTGGGCTCTTACCCTTGCCCTTTAAAACCGATCGGGGAAGTGGGTAGAGATGGATGTCCTCGTCTGGAACAAACTCCCAATTTCCCGAGGTAATGAGATAGTCATCTCCAGCCCCCTTGTTGGAGTCTGGGAGGTCGGCTACAATTTTGAATTCTGTAGACCTCGACTTGAGGTAATAAATGTAGCCTTTTTCTTTCAAATTAAGGGCACACATGGTATAACAGTACTGGATATCGGCTAGGGTGATCCTAACATTTTCCTATTTAGCTAAGGCAATAATACCAAAGATCACACGATAGGAATTGATTGCCAGTTGCATGGGGTTCAACTTATAATAGTGAAGAATCTCGCGAAAAAGGATGTTGAGTGGGAGTTGGAGTCCGCACTCAGTAAAAACTACAATGGGAAAGGGCATAGAGTTTTCTGTAGGCATGATGGAGTCATCATCCCCAACCAGCCTCAAATGGACACGGCAGGGATGGAGAACTCTTGCCTAAAGTACTCAATTTTGGTCGGGGTATCTACCCTATGTCTCCACATACCCATGATATCGGCCTGAATTAGAAGGGTTGAAATTCAGAAAGAAGATGTTTCTTATTGATAGGACCTCGGCAAAAACCTAGGTTTGGGCTGGTACAGAAATTTGTAAGGAATGTTTCAGTTTTTGCCCTAAATCGTGGGTTCTACAAACAAATCCCAAACCTAAAACTATGGAGATGAAGATCAAAGGCACAGATCTGGAAAAGACACAAAAACAGAAAGCAAGAATGGAATTTCAGAATCAAGAACAGAGATGGTTTATCAAGAGCATAAAGAATACAAGAAATACATGGAAGTAGTGAAACAATGCGTATGTTCAAGATATGGGCAAGGGCAAAATCATGGGAAGGACACATTCAGGTGTATGAATCTCAAATTAAAAGTTTCAACAGATGCAGTAAAGGCAACAAGTAATGAAGAATATCAACAGAATTGAAAACGAAAGGAACAGTAGCTTACCAAAAGAAGTAAGGCCGAAATAAGGTTCACTGAAGTCAGACGATGGTTGCAGGAGTAACAGAGTAGCGAAAGCTTCACCAGAAAGACGAATAAAGACAACTGCAGAGCTTGGAGCTTGAGTAATGGTGGATTCGAAAGAAAGAGTTTAGAGAGAGCAAAATGCAAGAGAAATTAGATACAAAAGTGGAAAAATGAAGAAAGAGGGAAAGGTTTTGTCAAAAATGGAAACGGCGGCAAAAAATAATCAATACGCCTAGAAGAACGCATACGTCAGACGACGCATGTAAGAAAGAGACAGCTTACGGGCGCGTCACAGGTACGAACCAGTGAGAAAGAAACGCGTGGTTAAAAACGGTTGAATTATGGTGTATGACAGCCCATACGCGTGGAAGGGTTCTTGAAATTCTTGTTCTTCAAAAAAAGGATATCAGCCAAAATAATGATCTCGGTTGAAATACTAAAAACCGACGTACTAGAAAAACAGAATGATATAGGTTCCATCACCTCAGAATGCTAATAGAACCTAGGAGGCAGTTGTGGGGATATATTTTCTGAGTACCAACACGTGGCAAGGTGACGCCGACGTGTCAGCCGAGGTGCCACGTGTCTTGGTCGTAACGCCAAGGTAATCTCGGCAAGGCCGAGGTTATCTCCGAAGATATCGGAATCCGAGATAAGATAAAAGATAAGGGACAAGAGTCCTAGGATAAAGAGGAGACTTAGTCAAGATGAGGATAAAGCTCTTAGGGAGTTTATCTTTATCTCTTGAAGAGTCCAAAGTAAGTACTGAATTAGAGTCCATAGAAGTTAGGCTTCTTGTGGGACTAGGATTAAGTAAACTATAAAAGAAAGGCACCCCCGTGGGTCTAAGGTACATAATTTATGCTTTGAGCAGTGAGTTTAGCACTTGATTATCTTTGAGAGATATACTGACTTGATCGTCGGAGTGCCCCCGGGTGGAGGAGCCACCGCTGGAGCCTTTTCTTTCTGTTGCAAGATAACTGAAGCCATCTATTCTGCCAGTGCTCTCTAGCTGATTACTAAGCGGGCAGTGTGATCAGAAAATCACTCACACAATTTGGTGCCGTCTGTGGGAAAAAGAAAGAATAGATGGCCAGTAACGCACAGAAGGAAAAGATTGAGGACGACACTCCTGCTGGGAGTGGCAGACCTATAGACCTTGATGTTGAAGGAGACAACTACAATGCAGAAACTCATGACTAGGGCCACGGACAGAAAGACGTCAGCCAGGAGGGTGACACTTCGAAGAAGACAGACCAAAGCAGGTACTATAACGAAGATAACCTCTATGTATGGAGGGATAAGTGCCTACGGAGGGATGAAGAAGTAAAAGAATTGGCAAACAAGTTGGCAGACCTGCAGTCGGTCGTCAACTTCATAATGCAAAACAATGTCATGCAGCCACCGTACCCGCTGCACGACACGCCGATTCCAGCAACTAATACCCAGAAGGGAGGAAGGAAAACAATCCCCGAAGCTCCTCAGCACACCAGAAGCGGAAAGCACTCTCACCGACCATCCAGGGAAGTCGGACGAGAGGAGCCGAGACAAGAGGAGTCCCGAAGGACGTATCACACGAAGGACCCAGAGCCCAAGAGAGAGATTTGCCTAAATCGTGGGTTCTACAAACAAATCCCAAAACCTAAAACTATGGGATGAAGATCAAAGGCACAGATCTGGAAAGACACAAAAAACAGAAAGCAAGAATGGAATTTCAGAATCAAGAACAAGAGATGGTTTACAAGAGCTAAAGAATACAAGAATAACATGGAAGTAGTGAAACAATGCGTTTATGTTCAAGATATGGGCAAGGGCAAAATCATGGGAAGGACACATTCAGGTGTATGAATCTTCAAATTAAAGTTTCAACAGATGCAGTAAGGCAACAAGTAATGAAGAATATCAACAGAATTGAAAACGAAAGGAACAGTAGCTTACCAAAAGAAGTAAGGCGAAATAAGGTTCACTGAAGTCAGACGATGGTTGCAGGAGTAACAGAGTAGCGAAGCTTCACCAGAAAGACGAATAAAGACAACTGCAGAGCTTGGAGCTTGAGTAATGGTGGATTCGAAAGAAAGAGTTTAGGAGAGCAAAATGCAAGAGAAATTAGATACAAAAGTGGAAAAATGAAGAAAGAGGGAAAGGTTTTGTCAAAATGGAAACGGCGGCAAAAAATAATCAATGACGCTAGAAGAACGCATACGTCAGACGACGCATGTAAGAAGAGACAGCTTACGGGCGCGTCACAGGTACGAACCAGTGAGAAAGAACAGCGTGGTTAAAAACGGTTGAATTATGGTTGTATGACAGCCCATACGCGTGGAAGGGTTCTTGAAATTCTTGTTCTTCAAAAAAAGGATATCAGCCAAAATAATGATCTCGGTTGAATACTAAAAAACCGACGTACTAGAAAAACAGAATGATATAGGTTCCATCACCTCAGAATGCCGAGGTAATAGAACCTAGGAGGCAGTTGTGGGGATATATTTTCTGAGTACCAACACGTGGCAAGGTGACGCCGACGTGTCAGCCGAGGTGCCACGTGTCTTGGTCGTAACGCCAAGGTAATCTCGGCAAGGCCGAGGTTATCTCCGAAGATATCGGAATCCGAGATAAGATAAAAGATAAGGGACAAGAGTCCTAGGATAAAGAGGAGACTTAGTCAAGATGAGGATAAGTCTTAGGGAGTTTATCTTTATCTCTTGAAGAGTCCAAAGTAAGTACTGATTAGAGCCATAGAAGTTAGGCTTCTTGTGGGACTAGGATTAAGTAAACTATAAAGAAGGCACCCCGTGGGTCTAAGGTACATAATTTATGCTTTGAGCAGTGAGTTTAGCACTTGATTATCTTTGAGAGTATACTGACTTGATCGTCGGAGTGCCCCGGGTGGAGAGCCACCGCTGGAGCCTTTTCTTTCTGTTGCAAGATAACTGAAGCCATCTATTCTGCCAGTGCTCTTCTAGCTGATTACTAAGCGGCAGTGTGATCAGAAAATCACTCACACAATATATATATATATATATATATGATCATTTAGTCTAAACTTGTCTTTTTAGATAAGTATTTCAATTCCTAAACCTTTGGCCAAATAAATTGAGATTTAAT